>CAVNYN010274270.1:0-16755 GCA_963692815.1 Nyctanthes arbor-tristis
AAATTTGATTTGGAAACATCGAGTGTTTCAACACCTTGTGTAAATAACGTGTTTCTTTTCACTAGTTTCATAGACTTACATGTAGAGCTATGTAAACTAACGGAAAGCAATGCGCCATATACAGAGTGTGTCTAAATCAAAACACGTAAATATGTTGGTTCCAGGCGCAGCATTACATAATTACATTTGTGCGACTAAATGCATGGAACCCATCGTTTAAGACGCAAATAGGCCGTAAATGCACGGAGTTACTAGTTTGAACCGTTATTTTCAAATTTCAAAATGTCTGTGTGGTATTTATGTAAATGCCTCCATTTTATTTTTGGGGAGTTTATAAATACCAACTGTATGATTGTAGTTTTCACAAATCATGCCAATTCTTGTAAAATTCAAAAATCAGGTTTTTTGAATGTGGAATATATATATAAATCGGTTTTCTTAAATTTTTCTTGTTAGTATTTAATATTAATTAATTAATATTATTATATAAATTATTACTAGTTTTAGTTTATCCAAAATTAAAGTAGTAGAATTAGAATCTATATCCTCCCAGATTTCTTCATTTTCAGTTCCAAGATTTTAGATTGAGCAATATATATAGATACACCCATATACATACATTTGGTTCTAGAAACAAAAAAGTGATAGGTGACGTTGATATTTTTTGGCTCAGTGACGATACTACAATTATCTTCTTGGTGGCATGAAGCTATTACTAATTGGTCATAAGGTTGATCGATCAAAGGAAACTATATAGGACTATATGGTATTATTCTTTCAAAAAAAAAACAGTAAGCACATTTCAAAAAATATTACCATACATGATTCTATTGGCATGTATTTATGTTGTATGTTACCTCCGTGTTGTTAGTGTTAGAAATGATTGTTTTAATTGAGTTTATAATTAACCGTGTATGCAAAAATGAATGTGAACTAGTCTTATACAAATTGATTTTGCAATTAATGTCGATTTATGCTCTTCAGGTTATTAGTGAAATTGTTTCCCAGAAAATTACTGCAATTAATTCATCTAAATAATCAAATTGTTATTTTATATTTTATTATCTTAATGTCAAAAATGCAATTTGTGCTATCCAAGAAGATTAGCCATCATTTTCTTATTTTTGTGCATGATATTCTTGTACAATGATTCTTTTATTTCCTAGCCCCTCTAGGATATAAGAGTTATCATACATTGGACAGAAATAGTACGAGGAGTCTTCGATGCACTGATCAGCGGGTTTTTGGATTCTGCGCAGCAACAATGCAAAAGCTCGACTTCCTTTTCTTCAAGTTATCATGATGCGCTAGAATTTTCTTGTCATCTTATGTATAGCAATTTATCATTTCTTGTAATCCTTATCATTTGTAATCTTGTATTTATTATCATTTCACTGTAATCCTATCACGGTAGAAATTTTGTACACATATTCATGTGCAATTTGAATTTATTAAGTGATTTCATTCACTGTCTTTCAACTTTCAATGTTACCGAGGAGTTGACATGCTTTCTGGGAAAAATTGTAATCAATGTGTCATAAGATCATTCGGCATCATCATGATTTCTCACAAAATGGAACATAATTTGAAGGCTTCTACATGACCGGCATGAATTGGATACTCTATATATATATATATATATGTATATGTATATATATAATTTATTCAAATTTATGTCGATATTGATATTGTGCAAATTAACCGTCACTTGATGTCTTCATCAAATTCAAGAGTTCTTGACACTCGTAGAGAGGAACAATGAAATATTTTGTATCAATAAAAAATCCTTCGTAATTGAATCCTTCATTCTCTAACTTATGAATATCTCAGACTTCATTTGTACGTATTCACGGGGTTCCGCCATCTACCGCTATATATGTCTACCTAAATTAGTATTTGAGAACATTCTCCACCAGAACGTGGAACATTAACAAGCTCATACATAACAAATTGTCAAACTATTGGAAAAGCATTTTACATTTATTTATTTATTTATGTATTTTGGTGTGTGAATTACCAATGAAAAAAGATGGCTGCTTTTGAGGGGAAAAATATTAAAATGCCATTTCTCCAAGAATTATATTTGGGGGCTGTAATTTTGAAGTTTAATTGGATTAGGATTTTTATGTTATGGAAAGACTATATATTTACTAGAAAGATGATTAATCATTCAATTTTCAATTTGAATTTGCAATTATTTAGGGATAATATAGAGCTGTAACCTGTTAATATATTTATTACTTATATATAATTTTATAAAATCTGAATTAATATTAGATTATGAAATATGCTTAACATGAAAAATATTGTAGCTTTGATGAATTCATTATTAAGAGCCTGATTTTTCTAATCTCAAAAAATTGACCTGACTTTTGAGAATGGCATTTATAAAGCAGGCTATTGTGTAATTTCCTCTAATATTTTTTGAGGAAATTATGCCACACTGTATTTTAATACGATGAGGTTTCATATTTACACATGCAGACATTTTTTTTTCCTGATTTACACCTTTCAGTTACATTTATACACTACACATTTCAGGATTTAATTTATTATTATTGATGTTATTATTGGGGTTATTTAAATATTTTCTGTGATTAGATGAAATCTTATTTGTAATCTAATTGTAATCTAACATGGATTAGTATATGATTATCCTCATATCTGTTTGTCATTTTTTTTTTTTTTTGAATTTTGAAAATATCGTCTTATCTTAATATACTTTTCAATTGTTTAGTTGTCGTCAATATTCATTTAGCTCAAATATGTTAATTATTAATGAAGTATTTCTTTATTATTAAATATTTGGTAAGGAGAATTACAATTAGAATCTATCTAGAATCTAATATTTAATGCGTCTCCGGTTGGCCGATACATACTCATGATAGTAATTACTAGCAATGTTCTAAGATTATTGTTGGCGTGAGGCACTTCGTTCTTTGTATAGAAATATTCCATACTCATCATATAATCGCCCTGTAGTATGGGTGGCCAATTCAAAAGTCAGGCTAATACGCACTTGTGATACTAATTGCTAACAATGCTCTACTTTTCTACCCTATAAACTTCATTTCGATTCTCATCATGAGTAGGAGAGTTCTCAGTTAACTTAAACACAAGTATTGAACTTAAGTTTAGAGATGTCCTTTGGTTCACCATAGCTCCGCTCGCTTTACAATGTACTTCTGACCCTTTATCTCTCCGTATGTACACTCAATGTAGTGAAGCATGATTAATGAACAAAATAGGTGGTGTAGCTACCCTGGAAATCTCAAAATTTTATTAAACATTCATTCTAAAGACATAACATCATAAATAACCATAGAACCCGGCTCTTTACTACTCATAGCACAAAGTTTTTTTTTTTTTTAATTTATAACATAGTGGTTTTAAAAAATACTAATTATCGAATTAAGGGCAGAAAATAATCAACAATCGTAAACATGAACTTATTATCTGAAACATTCATAATTCTGGTTGATATAAATGCAAAGGGGATGAACCAGGAAACGTGATACGTATCCGGTTGAAACATGATACGTATCTAGTTCGCCGATATGTACTAGTGATATTTTTTACTACCATTGTTCTACTTTTTTACCCGATAAACTTCATTTCATTCCTTGGGATATGATTTGCGAGAGGAGTTTGAATTTTCCACCAATTATCATCATAAATAACATCATAAACCATTGGAGTATTGGAAGCACTGTGGTTGATGTACTGTTCTGATTCAGTCCATGAACCATTGGAGTATAGCATCATTCCTATCATCTTTTAACCTTCGGGAAATTCTGAACAAGCAGAAATGAATCATAGATTATCTTGAATGAATCAGTGAGTAACCAACACTATAAATTGTTACCACACGATCTTATATTATCTTGAACTTATGGGATGATGAAATTATGATACACACTTAGAAATAGTCTCCATTTATTAGTCATAGTAGTACATGATTACATACAATCTACAATTGTTAAATTGCATATTTCATTAATCATAGTGAAGAGACCACAAATTCAAAAGCCAGGCTGGACATATTGAAGGATGATCTCATGATATGCTTACAAATGAATCTCCACTTATTAATCATAGTAGTAAAATAAAGATACAATCCACAAATGTTAAAATTGCAGAATCCACTCAAGCCAAACAAGTAAACAAAAATTTTGATTAGAAATTTATTTTAAAAAAAGAGAATTGTTTGCCATATCAAGAATCCGACCGTCATTTGATATTCCATCCCTATCCATGTCTAGGAGTCTAGACATGGTCCATGTTACTGTTTATGTAAGTAATAATGACTTAAAAATTGATTAGCTAGCGAAGGAATGTACTTGAAAATAAGTCTTAATTAGTCAATATTCATATTTAGTGAAATTAATTGTTTGTTTCCAGAAGAAAGCTCAAGGAGACTAATTAATGAACCTAAAAACAACTCTCAATTTAACTGCTGAGTAAAATCGGCTGTATATACAAGAAAATTATGGCCACCACTACCAAAAGTCTATCTTCCTAGAGAGAAAATTAGCAGCACTAGCAATAGCATCATCCCCTTACTAATTAATCACATTGAAGGAACATGGATACGGATGATCTCACGATAGGCTTACAAATGAATCTTCACTTATTTGCCACTCAAGTCAGTAACACATAGATGGCAAATACTCATTCAACTCAATGTTGAGACCACACATTCACAAATAATGTTGGACACATGAAAGGATGAACTTATGGTAGACTTACTAGTGGACTTCCACTTATTAAGAATAGAAGTAGAATAAAGATACAATCTGCAATTGTTAAATTCGCAGAATCCACTCAAGTCAGAAACACGTGACCTCCAAGTAGTGAACATAATCGTAGAAGCAGGTAAACATCATCTTCTGTTTATATAGAAGAGGTAATTTCTATTTTTTTTTGCAACATACCTGAGATGGGTGGGTTTTGAATCGCGCTCAATCGGTGGAGCTTTGTCCCTTCTGTTGATGTCTTCAGAATTAGGTATTCTCAGAATTGAAAATTCTGAGTTGAAAATTCTGAGATACGTCTAATCTATCTATCTATATATATTGCATTCGATTTTTTGAATTGGTGTTGAATGATAGAACTTGAACCCCATGAAATCTGTGAAGATGCAACTGTATTCGGTTGCCCAGTTTTCTAGTTATGGATTCTGCCGTTCCTCTCTTTTTTATTTTTTCTAGTGTTCTTCTCATTTACTTTTCAGATATGCTGGATGTATATTTGTAAGATAAGGGTGTATTTTTTAAATTGTTTCATTAGTTCATGTATATTTCATTAGGCTCCTCAGATTTGACCTTTTTACCTAAAGCACCCATATTTTTTTTATAGGGGTAGTTTCACATTTATTTTAGTTATGTAAACTATTTTGGTTGAAACAAGGGTTATGTAAACTATTTCTATATATATGTCCTAATCTTTATAAATTAAAAAAATACTATATTACATATTATGTCACACATGTAACAATGTATTAATATTCTCTCTTTTTTTTTCACATTTTTATTATTTTTTCCTTTCTTTTTTTTTTATAAGTACTTTTTTAAACCCCACCCACCCCCTGGCTGGCCAGATTTCGAGCTAATTCTAGAGACCTGGTGGCCGAATTTTTTTTATTTATTCATTTTTAATTTTTTCTTTTTTTTTTTTACGTTTCTATTTCCTTTTCCTTTACCCTTTACTATTTCTTTTCTTGTTTCCCTTCTTCTTTCATTTCTCTCTCTCTCTCTCTCCCCCCCTTCTCTTTTCTTTTTGGCCTTTTTTCTTTTCCTCTTTTTTTTTTTTTAAATTCATATAGTACAATATGTTACTCATTTTAATCCATTCACACAACTTAATTTGTTATACAAATAACAAACATCAAATAACAAACATTTTTATGCACATAACAGATATTTTTACATAGTAACTTAAAAATTGAGCTAAAATAATGAGAATTGAGTATGTTTCATTTTTATTTTATGTATTATATTATGAAATAATATTAACTTGAATTGAACAAACATCTATGTCTACGTCAAGTAATATAAAAGTTAGGTTTATCTATGTTAAGAAACAAACTATGGAGGACTTACTTATAACGTGGAGGCAAACGCTAAGGACCATGAAAATGAAAAGTACCGTTGCTTCAAACACACTGGTTCTTCACCTCCACCCCGCCCATCCGATTCATTCGGTCAGATTTTCAGAGTCTCCCGCCTGGTGTAGCTGATGCAGGAAACACAGTTTCTTCTGCGGAAGCAATCGACCACTTTAAGCATTCTCTCCGGATAGCCCGCAATTTCTTCCCACGTGACTGGCTTTCTATTCAAAGTAAGGACCCAGCTTGCAGAGTCCCTCGGTCTCTCTCAATCGTGTGAACGAAATGAAAATATTTTGCTACCAAAAGTCCAAAACGAGAAACTCTTCGTTTTCATATATAATGCCCCACTGGTTTGTTTATTCTCTCAAGTTTTAGACTTTCGTTATCGCTCATGGCGTTGCCTCGAATTTTGCTTTTTCTTCAACTTACTCTAGTTCTTTCCTCCGAATGTGAGTGTTCTTTAACTTATGTTTTGGGTTCATGAATTTAAGCGATTTTAGTTGAATCTGATTTGTTACGTGTTGTTAATTCTTGTGTTAATATCAGATTAGATTTCTAAGTTGTTTTCTGGGTTTTGAACATGGTCGATTTTTGGTGGATTCATATTGCCATTAATCTATCGGGTAGTACTCCTTTTAACCTGCAATGATGACTGTTTCTGCTTTAGCTTTACTTGGCGTTATTCAGATTTGAGGTTATTGTGTGTCAGTACTCAAGTAAAAGTGACACTTTTATTTCAAATTCTCAATTGTTAGTGCACTTAACTTCATCAAAATTCTGTGCTTGGAGCAATGTAGTACAACTTTTCTGGCAATGTATAACTAATCAACCTCAGCTAAAATCAAGATTTAAATTACCAACCCCCCCCCCAAACAAAAAAAAAAATAATAATAATAAATAAATAAATAAATAAATAAAATCATAGAGAGACTGCTGTGGCTGAATCTTTTATGGAGGCTACACATGGGTCCTGGCGCAGTGAATGAAAAAATATAATTATATAGAATCTTAAATGTGCCTTCAAGTATAGAGAGTTCCTATATGGTGCAGCTTATTTTTGCTTGTACATTTCTAAAGGGTTGCGAGTAGCACTCTCTCTATTTGCCTCTGCGTAGAGCTGTACAAAAACCAATTCTAAAAAACGAAGCAAAATCCTATCTTAAGGAACCATTTCCCTCATATATGAAGCCAATGTCACAATTTAGTTGCCCCTTCTTCTAACAGGAGACCCTCTTGTTGGTTTCATCTGAGATTCATTAGAAAGCCTAATAGTATTTCTTTTGAAATATATGTCTAAAAAGTCAATAGAAAGTAGTTCTTCAAGCATCTGCTACTCTTTCCTGGAATAATAAAATGTTACTTTAAATAAAGTTGGCCTGTAAATTGATTTGGCTAGCATGGCATTATTCATTTATAGGTGAAGTTATTTTGCCAACTCCATTTGGCACAAATTATGGAAGTGGAAATGCTGCTATATTTGGCACCTAAAATAGATTACGTGTATGAAATTAAGCAATCTACATTATTCCATATGGAGACTATAATATACATCATTGTTTCAAAAAAATTTTTTCTCTTCCTTTTACGCTATGGATGTTTAATGCATAAAAAATTAATTATGTTTCAATTTTATTCAATACAGATTAAGTCGGTTAGTTTTATGCTGTTTCTAGATGAATTTGCACCAACACATCTGCTGATAAAAACAAAATTTAAGTTTGCAGGCTTATGCAAGCCTCCAAGCAGCTGGAACAACAAGCTAGGCAACTATCACTTAAGGGAAATAAAGAATGTTTCTGTCTCTCCGCATACATCTCCAAGTCTGGATCCTCAGCCACTTTATCCAGTCCAAGCTCCAACTCCATTGATGCCTTTTACATACAATGGTATTCCCAGGTTCTCAGGTCCTCTATTCATTATCCTCTTTTCATGTCAAAAGATATTTACCAATTTCAATAATATTCCAATGCATAATCTTATCATTAGTAGATTACTTATCTCATAGTCTATAGCTAGGATGAAGAAATCCTCTAGACCATGATATAATAGTGTCAAAACATTTAAATGTATTTCAATTTAAAAGTTCTATTTACTCTAATCTAATCCAGAATAATACTTATGAAACTTATTTTCACCTGTAATTTAGTAATATTGCACATTTTTATCAGCTGTGGGGGAAAAAGGAGCTGCATCATGATAATTGTTTCCTATAAGTTCAAACCGTGGCATACAGATACTTCTAGTTTTTCATATTCTTTGACTTAAAAATGTATGTTTGGTATTGCCATATGGGTGCTGGCAAGCGTATTGTTGTGATGGATTATGATTCCCAACAGCAGCTATAACTTGGATATGGAGATTTATGCTTCTGATGTGAAATGTCCCATATTCATGAAGAAAATATCCATTTGTAGTACTTTTCTTCAAGGACTAATGTTTTTCTCAGAAGATTTAGTTTAAACATTGTTTCATGCCGAGTGAATGAACAATAAAGTTAAGATTTTTGAAAGTCAAATTAGTCCATAGATACTTGTTTCTGTAATACTTCAAAAAAATGGTTTCTGTTCCACTTAAGAAAAAACAATTGGAATGCTGTACATTGATTTTTTGTTCTATTTTCAGGGCTTTGCTCATTTAACTTTTCAGCCGTTGAAAATATACTGTTGGTGACAGCAACTGATTGCTGGGCTCCACTTGCTTCCTACCTTGCAAATGCGGTATGTTGTCCTCAAGTTGATTCCAGCTTAGTGATTCTCATAGGACAGTCTAGTATTCATACTCAGAAGCTTGAGCAGAACGAGACAGAAGCAGGACACTGCATTTCAGACTTCCAGCAGATCATGGAAAGTAAAGGTGCCAATGAGAGTCTTCTCGAGATATGCTCTGTTAAACCATCAAATTTCACAAGAGCTTCTTGCCCTGTAGTGGATATTAATGAGCTAGAAAGAAAAATAGATTCCTCTGTTTTACTGGATGCTTGCCATAAAATTGATCCTACTAATGAGTGCTGCAACCAAGTTTGCCGGAATGCCATATCAGTTGCTGCTAAAAAATTAACCATAAGGAACAGCATGATGGATTTGGATGGCACTTCCGTTGAACCTGACCACTCATCTCTTTTAAATGACTGTAAGAACATTGTGCTCCGGTGGCTAGCTAGTAAACTTGATCCGGCTTCTGCAAATAGAGTTCTCAGAGTACTCACTAGTTGCAAAGTAAATAAAGGTAAAATCATCGGGCACAGCATCATATCAAGCTTTAAACTGAATATTTCTGATCTGCAAATCTTTTATAAGGAAAATAAAGTATAGTTCTTTATCTGCAACTTTATTCTGTATACAGTATCAGTCACTGTTATTTGTCATCCAGAATTATTTTTTGATTCTATTTCGTGACAGATTACCAAAATGAGTTTCCACGAATTGATGAATGACCTTAGAGTGTCTACTGCTACAAAAATTTTAACAGTCACCATGGCTGAAAGATCTTGTTCATTTTTGGTTTTCCGTCCCTTTTCTCAGCATGTCCACTGCATCTTCCTGATGTGAAAAATGTTTCAAGGGAATGTGCAAATTTAACAACAAACAAGACTCAGTCAGCTTGCTGTGACGCCATGAACAATTACTTATCTCAATTGCAGAAGCAGAGCTTCATCACTAACTTGCAGGCTCTAAATTGCGCCTCCTCACTCAGCATGAAGTTGCAAAAAGCTAATATATCGAGCAATATTTATAAACTTTGCCGGATAAATCTCAAAGATTTCTCCGTTCAAGGTCTGTATCCCTACCTGTTACCTAAATTTAAGTAGAAAATTTTTTTTTTTTTGGGTGCTTTTGATTGAGTGGAAGAGATCACTAACAAATTACTTGGTCGTTCTTATGTGACACTCTGTTGATCACTGTGGATTTTGTTGATTGCATGCACCAGTGGACTCGAAAGGTAGTGAGTAGTTACTGCGTTCTTTCTCTGCCTCTCTAACTTTTCCTTCTAATATCACATTGTTTCACATATTGTGTCACACTTCAAATCTCTCTCTCTCTCTCATGAATTTACACAAAAATATTTAATAGACACGTGCTTGGTACTTGAACCAGTAAATTGCACATACGCCCTCCTGCAGTAATGCCGAGTTTCTTGCTTTTGTTTGAAGCTTGTAGCTTGTTAGCATTATGAGTCTCTATTTGCTGGCTAACTGACTCTAGTTTTCTCCAGTTTCTGGCTGTCTTGTTCCAACTCTGCCTTCGGATGTAACATATGACAAAGCTTCAGGAATCAATTTTATCTGTGATCTTAATGATAACGTTGCAGCCCCTTGGTCCTCGGTGTCTTTCAACCCATATTCTTCCTGCAATAAAAGTACTAGCAGATACATACTTTCTTACTCAAGCTGTTTTTATCTCTGAAATCCTTTTGGACTTAACCTATTTGTTCTTTGCGCAATGGCTTTGCAGCTACGAAGCTTCCCGAACTCCCGAAAGCAACATCTTCGCAAAGTGGTACGAACACTTCTCTTTATATTTTGGATTGGAAAACGTTTATTTCTCTCGCAAAGTGGTACGAACACTTCTCTTTATATTTTGGATTGGAAAACTTTTATCTCTCTCTCTCTCTCTCGGCTTCTGTTGAACTTATTTTGTGCGTAAACCGTAGATATTTAATCACGTTGAAGAAATACAATCTTGACTTAAGTTGTAAGTTGTACTAAAAAAAATTGTGACATAAATTTCTATGCTATGGGTTATATTCTGACTGAGAATCTGTAATTCAATCAAGAAAGTTCTACAAGTGCATTAATGCTTATCTAATACATAATACTGGGAACGATTGAGCATCGTATAAATGGGATCAAAATTTAGTTTTCTTCCTTAACACTGGCAAGTGTCATTAAATGCTTCCCTGCAAACATGCCATATATTTGGAGTAGAAGGGTGTGCATCTTTTCCATTGTCCTCTCTGGCTGATTGTATCGAAAAATTTGCTAATCCTATGGTTATCATGGCAGGAATCCATGCTAAATACACGTCTTTTACACAGTGGATCGCCTCATTGACGCTTCTCCAAATTCTTGTCCTTTCTTAGTTCATCCATTGGTAAATTTGTTCTCCAATCCACGATCGAGCATGTGCAGATTACTTCATTGCCTTGAGTAAGCATCTAGGACGATCATGTATGTCGTATCAATCTATAACCATCACAATAGCTGCAAATAATTGTTTTATGAGTAAGTTCTGTTCTTCTGTCTTTGTTTACCACATTCGTCCCAAAGAGTAGTCCAATTTTTGTTTTTCTTTCGTTTCAAAATACGGTCCAATTTCTTTTTTAAAAAGTAAGTGAAATATTAGTTCTCTTATATGCCCTTATTTAATATGTATAGCTACAAAAAAAGAATTATTAAAATGGAGTAATTAATAAATGAAAGTTAATAATAGAGAAATGATGTTCAAACTTATTTTTCCAATACTATTAAATGAACGTTTTTTGTGAAAAAAAAATAAGATTATCTTTTTAAGATGAAGATAATAATTTTTTCAATTTTGAAATCTAACGTGCCTAATGTGTGTGGTTGACCGAGATGGGCATTGATGGGACAATTTATACGTGGAGTTGTTGTTTTCAAGAGCCACGACATTCTCTATAAAAATTATTTGCACTTGTAAGTGCAAATAGAAAATTCCCTGTAAGCGACCACAAACGCAGGCAAGACCTTTTATTTCTCAAAAGCTAGTGAAGAAACTGCCAAGAGAACTGGAGATTGGCATACAAGTAGCCAAAACATGGTACTTAAAAAGGACAAGAAAGTAGACAGTGAAATTCGATTCTTGTTAAAAGGTCCGCATGGTTATAAAAATATGAGATTAGAACCGGGCTTGTGTTATTTTCTTACAAGGATTGAACGTGGGGGTGTTGGCCGGAGTAGGGGGCGGGCCGGCGGCTGCTGGTGGTGAAAACAGTGGGGCTCGGGAATTTCCCAAGGTTGTTTTTGCAATCTTAGGTGTTCTACGAAAGAACTTCGAGGACCTGCCATGAAAATAAATAAGAATCTTTCACTTACGTGATTCTATCGTGTTTTTCATAATCTTTGCACTACGCTACAACCCTAGAAGTCGATCGAGTTTTATTGGAGAAAATATCTCAGCGAGGTAGACATTCCATTCCCCACTAACCATTGAATTTTTACCACGTTTTTAGCTTTGTATCTCTCTTTCTTTGTCTTTTTATATACCTCAACCAATTGTTGTTTTTAACTTCCGGCATTTGGGGACCATGAGTCTACCAAGTACTTTATGAACTTGATGGAAACATCATGTAAATGTACTCAGCGGATTTTGTTTAAAATTATCTATTTATGATAAAAATGATTTCTTACTAGATAGATAAAAAGATTACGCACACAATTATTAGAGAAATTATTAGAGAAATCTACACACTGTACACCCTTTATATAAAGACCCACACAATTATCTCAATAATCTTCCATCATATATGTGTATAGTGGGATGACAAGAGATCATTACTGTTATTTCAGTCGATTGTTCATTTGAACTTTCAAACTTATAAAATTGTCTCAACTTTTTGACCAATGGCATTAAACCAGCGCTAAGCTAAGGTGGAGATGCAGGTAGGATATCATTTTTTCCTCTGATAGAAGCCTAGACCTTCCAATAGCAGACAAGAGAGCTCTTGTTCTTTCTTAAATGAGTCCGTTTTACTCGTGCCCAGTTGACTTTTCTTCTTCAAAATTTTATAATTACTTCCTCTGATACATTATATTCAATAGTAACGTGTCCAATAAAATATTAGTATTAATTTTTTAATTAGTTGATAAAATGAGACAACAAAAGATAAGGCTTTTACTGAAACCCGGCTCTTTCTTAGCAGTATGAAGTTGAGAATCAGTTTGGGATGTCCCCACTCCCCACCAGTGATATTAATTAGCGTTTAAGTCCCAATCAGGAACAGTATCAGTTGGAGTGAATTTAGAATTATACCATCCGCAATTCTGCATTAAGGATACGGATTCTTCACAGGAACGTGATATTTGATGATGACACGGGCAACCATGGAGATGAAAAGCACCCTTTTTCTGTATGCAATATTTATTTTATCTTAAAAAAAACAGTCAAATAATCAGTTTTTTTATAAAGCTATTAGACACCATATTATAACATTTAATAAATTATGTGACTGGATCTCATTAGACATATTGAAAACCCATCTCTTAATGTGTTTAATAGGATCCTGCAGTCCTACCATAAAATCTATTAGATATGATGTTTAATAGATTCTAAGAAATATGTGATCAAATAATTGTTTACATTCAAGTCAATAAATAAAAAACGTACATTTATCCCAATTGTGAATATGGAGATTCCACGTGTTTCACAGCCTGGGAGAATGGACCCCAGAAGCATCAGAATACAGGGATGGGAGCCTTTAATTGTTGAAAATGGCCTTCTTTTTTTTTTTTTTTTTTTGCTCTTCCAGTTGTTGTATGACGTGATATCATGTCCAATTACTCTGTCAATCTGATTCTCGCTAATCCCACTTTTCATGACAAGGTGCATATTAGACAACTATTAATTGTGAAGTGAGTAGAAATGGGCAAGAAAGAATTTATTCTTTTCCTAGTTTGCAAGACTCTGTAATGCTAGTTTTACTATTTATGGAAAACGATGGTTGTCTTTTTCATCGCCATATACATACATACATATATCCGTGTCTATGTGCTTGAGTTCGCGGGATTTTTATACATAAGGGCTTAACTGAGAATTGTTCAAATTTCATTCATGTTTGTTCTTGAGGTAATATCCCTGCCCAGTAGCCGATCATCCACCCATCAACTGCAGGTACTAATCAGGTTAAGTTCAGTGCTGCAACTTATAATTTTGACACTCAATGTATTAATTAACATAACTGCTAATTAATTGGGTGAATATCTACCTGCTTGTGTGTTTTTTGACCTGGTTTACTGGGTTAGAAATTCGGGACGCGATGAAGTTGGTAATTTAAAATGAACATTAATTCTTTCCACTGTAGCCATGTGGGAATCAAATGTATGTAAGTACCAAGTTGGCTGCTGCCTTTTCCGGGTGCAAATAATAATAATAATAATTATTATTATATTATTATTATTTTTAATTTTTTTTTTCCTGCTCCGCTTCGCCTCCATCTCCATGTTTCCTTTTGGTTTGGTTATTGTTTCTAGCTATAGATATTAATGCGTACACTCCGTGTCAAGAATCCTTAATCTTCTCTTATCGTCATTTCTGGTTGTTGAGTGTATATTTACTTTTATCTACTATTACCGTTTGGAACATCCCTTATGTTGAAATTCTTAAATTTCTTGACTTTAAATTCTGGGTTTTCTGAAGCTCTCTGTCCCGATTAATCTGCTAGCAGATGCTTGAATTCTTGAACCCATGGTGAATTGACTTGAAGAATCAATAGTTCAGTTGCTGGCTTCTTGGAAATGGAGGGTCATAGGCATACAGTGAGAGCATATGTTGTATTGATTTCTTGTTTGTGGGTGCCAATAGAAGTCATTGGCTTAACTGGAAACGCCACTGCTCCTGCTGCTAGTGCTTTGCCGAAGGTGCTGAATGTTGGGGCTCTGTTTACAATAAACTCTGTGATTGGACGGTCAGCCAGACCAGCCCTTCTTGCCGCAATTGACGATATAAATTCTGATTCTACCATTCTTAAAGGCACACAGCTGCACCTCATCTTGCAGGATACCAATTGCAGCGGATTTATTGGAACTGTTGAAGGTAATAGTTTTAGACTTTTAGTAAAGATGATCTTCTTCATTTTAGCTTTCATTTCGTCTTTGGCACATCCATCCTACCGAACTAGAGATGTGAGAAACCTTACCATTCAGCTTTTTTTATTTTGGCCCCTCATTTGGATAGCTTACTTACAAAGAGATTCTTGCATTAGTTGAGTTTCATTCACCTTAGCTCGTTATTAGTGAAAACGTTGTGCCTTATGGTATGGTAAAATTTAGGCTTAGTGTTTTATGCTACAGTACAGTTCAAGAATGTTAACAATTATACAATTTATTCTGTAAGGCTTTGTGCCAAGGAGCAATATTCCAGCTTTGCATTTATCCTTTTCCCCAGGCTTTAATTTCAAGGATTTATTTATTTATTATCTTTTTCCATCTAGCAGTTCGGTAGAATTTTAAGGAATTGAGAAGATGCAACAAAGAGAGTACCTTACCTTTGGTCTTGGACTCTCGGTCTCTAGTGTTCATACCTAATGAATAGCAAGTATAAACAACTTGATGCACATATAAGCTTGTGATCTGGACTATGTCTTTATTTTCCATAGAGATGAAAAGTGCATCAATAAGTAACCAGAGGATGTTGGGTAGGATCTTTTCAAATGGTTGTCCATGTTTCTTTCTGTTAATGTCAAAATTGATTACTGCTTTTGTTGGTACCTACCTTCTGTTAGTTTTTCATCTCAGTAAGGCGAAAATGAGAAAATTTTGACCGAGCCTTACTTGTGTAGCTTTGCAGCTTGTGATCAGAGATATTGTTGCTGCAATTGGTCCACAGTCATCGGGAATAGCCCATGTTATATCTCATGTTGTGAATGAACTTCACGTTCCACTCTTGTCATTTGGGGCTACAGACCCGACTCTTTCTGCTCTGCAGTACCCGTACTTTCTTCGCACTACGGTAAGTGATTACTTCCAGATGTATGCAGTTGCTGACCTTGTTGAATACTTTGGATGGAGAGAAGTAGTTGCCATCTTTGTTGACGATGAATACGGCAGAAATGGGATTTCTGTTCTGGGTGACGCCTTAGCAAAGAAACGAGCAAAGATTTCTTATAAAGCTGCCTTTACCCCTGGAGCCCCAAGAAGCGACATAGACAATTTGTTGGTTGGGGTAAATCTTATGGAATCGCGGGTTTTTGTCCTACATGTAAATCCAGATTCAGGTCTTTCTATCTTTTCGAGAGCGAAACATCTTGGAATGATGGCCAAAGGATACGTTTGGATAGCTACAGATTGGCTTCCGTCTGTTCTAGATTCTTCAGAAGCCATTGATCCTGATATAATGGATCTTATACAAGGAGTTATTGCACTTCGCCATCACACACCAGATTCTGATCTCAAAAAACAATTTACCTCAAAATATAGAAACTTGAAGGATAACGAAACCCCAATGTTCAATTCATATGCTCTATATGCATATGATTCTGCATGGTTACTTGCTCGAGCTCTTGATGCTTTGTTTGATGATGGTGGAACTGTTACTTTTTCTGATGACCCGACATTGGACAGTAATGGGACCTCCATTCAATTAAAATCCCTTCGAGTTTTCAATCAAGGTGAAAAGTTACTCCAGAAACTTATCACGACTAACTTCACTGGTCTGAGTGGACCAATTCAGTACGATTCTGAGAAAAATTTGATTCATCCAGCATTTGATATCCTTAACATTGGTGGAACCTCTTCCCGACTGCTTGGGTACTGGTCAAATTACTCGGGGCTCTCTACTGTTGCTCCAGAAGTCCTGTATACAAAGCCACCGAACACTTCTACCAGCAATCAACATCTCTACGGAGTAATATGGCCAGGCGAAACAACAACAAAGCCTCGGGGATGGGTGTTCCCTAACAATGGGAAGGGTTTA
>CAVNYN010274274.1:0-19007 GCA_963692815.1 Nyctanthes arbor-tristis
TACCAAACATTGCTTGAGTGCTTTTTTGGTGTGAAATTGTATACTAAAGAAGACACTATTAATTGCAGTTTTGATAATTTGGATGATTTCTAGCCAAAAGAAATTATTATTCAAGTAAAACAGTTCCAGTTGCAGCACCAAAATTTCAATGCTAGGAGTCAGCTTGTGAAAAGGGATAACGTTGGAGGACTATCTGTGCAAATACAAATACTTTTTCTGTGATATAAAAAAATATACAATACTTTAAATCAATCAATCACTCACCACGTGTTTAAAGGTCTAAAAAATAGGGTCTAAGAACTCACGTGTGAGTTTGTTATTGGTTTAGAATATTCTATTAGCATGGAGTACTCTATTAGAGTTCTCTTTGAGCATTTGAATTTTTTTTTTCAGTTTATTGAAGCTAAAGACTCCCTTTAGTTTAAAGACTGCCTTTATTGAAGCAATTTTTTTTTTTTCAGTTTTTTTCCGTTTAAAGGTCCACTCCCTTTCTTTTTGGTTTTATTTTTAATTTTTGGCAATTTGCCTACGTGTCTTTTCACCATGCATGATTCGAGTATTGGTTTTTAATCTTGCCATAAAAAACGTGAAAAACTTTTTCAATCCACCCAAAAAAAAAAAAAAAAAAACGAAAAGAAGCAAAAAGGAATATTGAAGAACAAAAGTTCAGTGACTTTTGATTTGAACATCTCAAACTCTCTCGTTGATAACATACTACAATATGGGTGTAGAACAAAAGTTCAGTGACTTTTGATTTGAACATCTCAAACTCTCTCGTTGATAACATACTTACTACAATATGGATTAATTACACCCAATATCCCCAACTGTACAAGTAATTATCGATCACGTTTCTAACCTTTAATTTTCTTTTTGTGCATCTCCAATCTTTAGTGAAATCGTTTTTAATCTCTGTTGGAGGAAAATGTTCATTTTGTCCGTTAATGGATTGGTAAAACATAAAAAAAGAAATATTTTAATATATTCTAATATAATTAAAAAAAAAGAACCAGCTGGAAAATGCCATTTCTGGCCGCCTCTCCCCAAGCTGCAATAAATGGCAGTAGAAAATGACAGTCATTTCTGACAGACAAAAAGGGGGGAGAGGCAGCCTCTGGTGGTCACTGCCATTTCTGGTAGCTTAGTGGGGGACTGCTAGAGGCTGCCATTTTCGGTAGCATAGGGGAGGGACTCACCCCATCGAAAGAGCCATTTCGGGCAACCTCTTGGGTCCACCTCCCATCATTTTTCCTTTTTTCTTTTTTATATTTATATTAAAATATGTTAAAATATTTACTTTTTTATATTTTACCAAAAATGTCCAGTCATTAATAGATGAAATCAACGTTTTCCCTGAACAGGGACTAAAAAAGAGATTTCACTAAAAGTTGGGGCACACAAAAGGAAAATTAAACTTTAGGGATGTGAACGATAATTACTTGAAAGGTTAGGGACATTAGGTGTAATTAACCCTTGCAATATAAATATATAAGCTAATAGAAAAGAAGAATAAAATAAAAGAAATTGCCAAATTATGTATGGTATTAACCTTGTGTATACAGGGAAAAAAATTTATTTATGGTTGCAAAACCACACATCCTTCACTAATTAAAATAAATATTAACAACAAACCATTAATTCATTAACGAATTGATAATAAAACATAGCATGATAACATGTTTCTGTTGACATACAAGTACTAAACATACGTGATGCTAAAAAGCAAAATTGAGAATTTAACTGCCATGTTTTGAAAAAGTAGATTAAGTGGAGGTTTGATACTCATTATTGATATTGATTTATAATGAGAAATTATAATGAGTTGTAATGAGTGATGCACATTTAATAGAAGTTTAAAATTTATTGTTATAAATGAGCAGTTGTCAATTCACTGGTCAAATTAGTAGTAGGTGAAATTATAAAGAGTGCCGATAAGAGAATCAAACAAATAATGTTCATATGCACATCCTGTGAAAGTTTGAGGACCTCTGTAGTTATTTTTGCTCTAAAAATTTTCATTGTTTGATCAGGTTAACGGCTTAACTGGTCTGGAAACAGTTTGATCCAAATCTAGAATCTTCAAAGTAGCTCAAGTTCGGGTTTAAAAAATCAGTACCCTATTTAAAGAACTCAAGTTTATACTCAGAACCACAAACCCTCAATAGTTTTCTGAAATATTTCGCCTCTTTGTTCAGCCATGACGCTGCAACACTATAATCCCCAAATTTTTTTGTATCTGCATATCTTTTGATTTACACGTAGCGTCCCGGGCTCTACTGAATAAATTACGAGTGAAGGAGAAGCCCCAGTGCTCGTGCTAAAAATCCGCAATTTCGTGTTACAGATTTGTCTCTTTGTACATTCCAACGACCAATCTGTGTCAAATTAATGGCAATATATTTTTTTAATCCTTTGAAACTTCAATAAACAATTTGTCGAGATTTTTCACTGGATTTTTTTCTAATTATTTTTGCTCTGGTAGTTAAAATATGTTGTTGTTGATGAGGTCCAATATGATTGAGTTAGTTTATCTCAAGGCCTTGATTTTCAGAGGGAACCTACTCGAGGTTGCTACATCATAGCATGAAATTACTGGAAATCTCTGAGACTATTTATTGCATATTATTTCTCATGTAATTAAAATTTCTTCTATAATTATTTGCCAATGATTTTTGTTGGATAGTATATGAGATGTGATGAAGCCTAGTCCTGCTATTGCATGGGAACCTGCTTGGTGAACCCACATTACAGATGACTATAATCATATATACTGAGGCTAAAGTGAATGCATTTTTGATGTGCCTTGTGTCATATAGGAATGTAATTTGTTTCCCTTTTTTGGTAGGTTGTGATTCTTAACATTTCGATTAGTAATTATTTCTTTCTATACAGTTCTCCAAAGTTGAAAGAATCTTTGGTTTGTTGTTTTATGGTAAAATTTATTTATTTATTTTATTTTTTTGGGATAAGCATTTCTACTTCTGTTACAGATTTCATGAAACACGGGCTAGTACATGTTTTATGGTTTTTCTCTGTAAAATTTTATTTTAAATTTTAATTTTAAATATATTTTCAAATACAGGAATATGAAATATTGTTGGTAGAGTTTTTGATTCTCATAATGGTATATATTTTTCTTTAATATTCATATATTTTATCTTTTAGTTTATATTTTGAAAAAGTTAAAATTATTGATTTCCCTAAAGGAAAAAAAAGGGTGAAAAATTATTATGAAGCTGATTTCTCAAAATTTATGAAAATGAAAAGGACATCAATTTGACTTCTCATTTTTCTTGGATTTGGAAGTGCTTTCATTATAATTCATTCCTGCTTCTTTTGCACTTGTTATAAAACTCATATTTCATTCTTGTTTCTATTGCAGTAGCTACAAAGTGCATTATGCTTATTTTTGGTAAATAAAGTTTGGCAATTGAAAGAGGGAAGACTTCCCCTAGTTTTTCTACCGTTTCCAGCAAATGTTCAGTTGCCATTTCTGGGAGACCCCCCTTCATTGCCATTTCCGGTAGCAACAGCCCATTCAGCTATCGGAAATGGCAGTGCCTCCCCCCTTTCAATTTTTTTTTTTTTGAAATTTTATTTCCTTTTTTATTTTTATATATCTTTTAAATTTTTCAAATATTTTTTTTTAAATTTAAAGGGTATATTTCACATATCGTCCCCAACCTTTATATTTAGAATCGCATGGGTTCCTAATTTTTTTAGCACACTGAGTTCTCAACCTTTCATAAATGCGCACAAAATGTCCCTCTTAATAAAATCCGTTCAAATTTTCGTTAAGCGGTAGATGAAATGACTTTTATACTCTTACCTTTTAAATTTAAAAAAAAAGAATTTAAAAATTAAAAAAACAAAAATAAAAATGGGAAAAAACCCCACCGCCGCTGAAATGCTGCCATTCTGACAGCTGAAAAGGGAGGAGTATCCCCTCTTTACATCTACCGGAAATGGCAGTGAATGAGGGGAGTCTTCTCCCCTTTTTCTGCCATTTCCGGTAGAAAATTGGGGGGGGGGGGGGAGAATCCTCCTCATTTTTCTACCCGGAAATGACAGAAAAGAGGGGGTATAAAGGTAATTTCTTCTATCACTTAGTGGAAATTTAGACAGATTCTGTTAGGAGGGACATTTTGTGTGTATTTATGAAAAGTTGGGGACTCGGTGCGTTAAAAAAAGAGGTTAAGGATTCAAACGATTTTAAGTGTAAAGGTTGGGGACGATATATAAAATGTACCCAAATTTAAAAGATAAGAATATAAAGGTAATTTGGTCAATGATTTAACGAAATTTTGGATAAATTTCGTTAGCAGTAAACCTTTTGTATTTATTTATAAAGGGTTAAGGACCTAGCGGGCCAAAAAAAAGTTAAGGACCCAGGCAATTCAAAGTACAAAGGCTGGGGATCTTTTGTGAAATTTACCAAAAAAGTTAAAAATTAGTGTGAAATTATTTTCTTAAAATTCTTTTATCATCTATATATTAATAATAAGAAAAGCCGTCTGGCGTTGTAATTTTTCGCGATTAGTCTGGCATCATAAGAATACTGGTGAAGTCATTGATGACGTCATTGGTGGATAACAATTAAATATGTTTTACATTTTTTAAATTTTCCCTAATTTCTGTTTTTATTTTATTATTATCTATTTTTGTGGATAATTAATAATATCTTCTTAGAGAAATTTATAACAATCTTTTTGGATAATTATGAGTATTATTCTAATTATACTGCATAATAATTAAATTTGTTTTACATTTTTTTAATTTTTTCCCTACTTTCTGTTTTTATTTTATTATCTATTTTTTTATAATTAAGAATATCTTGTTAAAGAAAATTCATATAAATTTCTTTAGATAATTATTAGTTTTTATTTTGATTATAATGGATAATAATTAAATTTGTTTTACATTTTTTTTAATTTTTCCCTACTTTCTCATAAAATAACTTAAATATTAAAATAACTTTCATGAACTTTCTTCCTTAGAAAACAACGGGCGATTTTTTGTATAATTAAGAATCTCTTTCTTAAAGAAATTTATAATAAATAAATTTCAATGAAATTTATTCTAATCAAGATTTTTTATTAGTTTTTTATTCTCTATTTTGTGTTCCCTTTAAATCTTTAATTTGTTACACACGTAGGTGTAATATAATCGGTTGTTGATTTGATTGGAGAATTTTTTTACATTAGTTTTTCTTAGTAGCACTGTTATTATTTTATTTTGAAAATAATGTAACGCCAAATATATAACACCAAATGATTTGTTATGATTTCTCATGTGGTATAACCCAATGCATCGTATGACACTATTAACATAGTATATTACATGATATTAAATCGGAACTAAGTGTGACTCCTAAATCAACTATATACTGTTTTTATTGCATTTAATATATGTTTGATTAAGATTAAGTACATTTTAATGTTGAATTTTCTTATTGCTGTTGTTCTCGTCGTGTAACGCACATGTAAGAATTCTAGTTATGAAAATGAGAAGGACATCAATTTGATTTCTCTCTCTCTCTCTCTCTCTCTCTCTCATTTGCATTAGTAAGTGCTTTCGTCATTTTTCGTTTTTGTTTTTGCTTTAAAGCACGTGATGCTTTCTCTATTTGTTTAAATTTTCTTTTTTGGGGGGGGGGGGGGAATGTTAAAAATTATTGAAAAATTGTTTTCTCAATTTTTTTTTAACAATTAGGAAAATGAATAGGTCATCAATTTGATTTTGTTGACAAGTATTTAGTACTAAAGTATAGGAAAATTCTCAAAAACCTCTCGTAAGTTTTCTAACAAAAAAAAAACTCATCATGTGTGGTGTGTATCGATGCATGTCACATTTTTTTCATACAAGTCATGTGTATTTTAAATATACATGGCGCCCATTCACATGCCATGCTGAATAGGAAGTTTTGTAAAAAAAACTCCGAAAGTTTTGAAAAGGGACTCCTAAAGTACAAAAATGAAACAAATGAATTTTTTTGTATTATTCAGTAACCATAAGCCGGCTTAAATAAGCTTACATGAGTAAATTGAAAGTAGAAAAATCTAAAAAAATATCCCAATGTCTAGTGAAGTCCCACAATGATGGGATTCCCCTAAGGAATTAGTCAAATAAGAATGTGCCCTAACAAGTAAGCATTATTAACATAACGGATTGAATGTTAGTTGAACATTGTAGTCATCAGGCTAGCAGATCAACATATTGGACAATATATTTAATCAAAAGCATCAATGGGCCCGGTCCCACGGACGACCGGATGACTTGGGGTTTAGCAGGGGGAACCTTTGTAGTCTACCTCTTAAGGTCATTCGTTCGTTGACCTCGAGACCTGTCCAAACCGACTCCTAGGAGCCAACTGGAAGGCAACTTGCACACTCACTTGTATGTCTTATCTCTTAAGGTTGAAAGTACTATTGCATTAAATGTAAAGTTACTCTTTGTCCTTTACAAGATGTCACTTAGCTAGTTATCTGTCAATAAAGCATGCACTTAAGTCCAGCTAGTTGTACCTGCAAGGTCTCCCATTGGTCAGACATTGAATGCTTGTAATCATTACTTCTCAAATCTAATACTATAAATAGAAAGAGAAAGGATTCAAGCATTAATTCCTCATTCTCCCACAAAATCTTTGTTTTCCCACATTTACTTCTCCCATTATATTCACTAAACTCTCTCACATCATTACATTTATTGCTCAAACTAATTTAAACATAAGTTTCTCGCGTACACAAATTCGTTTGTTGGGTCATGTCAACAAACATTTTCTAACAACTTTTCAAATGAAAAGAATAAGAGTGGGCAGGCGGTTAGGTAGTTCGGTTTTGCCAGAAAACTGCCACCAAACCACTTGTGATTGGTGTGGAAAACTTACCACCGAACCAGTCCGTACTGTAAACTGGCCGGTCGGTTCGGTTTTAAAGCTTCTTTTCATCAAATGCCAAATGGTTGATTTTGATTCCATGTTTTTCTCATGGCATGCATTATGCTATAAATAGCAGGATTTCTATATGAATTTAAAATTTTAAGCATATAAATGCCAATTAAATCATTTACCAGACTATAAATACTAAATAGTAATTTAAATATTTAAGAGAAATAGAAAATAAAAAATAATTCAAACAGTAATTGAAAATTTGAAAATCCTGGCATTTGACAAAGGCTACGAGTCATTAACTTAGTGAACAGTAAGTGTATAAACTCTTCAAGAGTTGAAGTATATAAACTTTAATGCTAAATATCCAAAAGTAGAAGGCAACAATCACAAGTTCACAATTAAAAATTTACTCTATTCACCAACATTCAGAAATCACAATTCATCGCAAGATGGCAATAAAAAATCGACAATTCACAAATCCTTTGAAAATATATACCCATTGAAAATCACAATTCACAAATCCACAATTCAAAAATAAAAAAAATCAAATCCATAAGTCTATTACTTCCAACATGCCAGTAATGGAAAATTCAGAGGTTTGAAGCCATACATGTTTAAAATATGACAAATAGTATCCATAAAATCACAATGCAAAACTATTGCCATCAACTAATCTTTATAATATGAAGTACATTTATATCCAACTAGTTTTATAATATGAAAAGTTGAAAACTAATATAAATAAGAAAATAATTTTTTTATATCAAAGGCTATAAAATACCTTCTTCCAATTGGCGGTAAAGCTCAAGATTGTCTAAAGTGAATCCCCCAATATTAGGTAAAGCTTTTAGCCAATTTTGAAGGCAAACTATGACCTCCACCATTTTTGAACTCAAGAAACAGATCAAGAATTCTTCCTCTAGTACAAAATGCCCTTTCCGAAGCCACAGTAGAAACTTAGACCCCCAACACATCTCTTACAAGATTTGTCAAAATCCCATACTTGTTTCCATTGGCTTTCCACCAAGACAAATATCCAACTTCCTCTGCTCTAAGCTTTAGTGGCATCTAACAAATATCTCTCAACATCATTCTTAATCTCAATAGAGTCTTTGGCCACCTTTTGCCCCTTCGACTTGGATACTAGAAGTATCCAAAGTTGAAGAGGACTTCATAGCACTTTCACTTTGGGCCTTACTGACTGTAGAACTCCCACTCCCATCACCACCACATCCTAAATACCACTCGTAGAGAGAAGTTAGTGTTGCTTTCACCTGCTTAGCCAAAGCTTTGGCTACTGCCTCATCTTTGCACAACTCAAGAGAACAATACTCCAGATAAACCAATTTGTATCACAGGTCAAGTACACACGTAATAAACAAAATATGATTAATTTTTCCCCTATCTGCCCAATACTTGTCAAGCTTTTGTTTCATGTTAAATGTCATAGGAGCCAATAATAAATCACTATTGTCACACCATTGATCCAGTTCAACCATAAGAGAGCTCACCTTGTGAAGAAAGGCGCGAGAAGTGACATTCAAAAAGGAATTAAATGTCAATGTCACATTGTAAAAGCTTTTTAGAAACTTTACAAACGTGGCAGCATTAGTCTAATCAAAAGATGTGGGAGGCCCAAGCCTCACTTGATCTTGAACACTTGCATCGAAAATAATTTAAGTACTGAGCATCTTCCTCTTCCAACTTGTTAAATGCCTTTTCATACTTCAAAGCTACTTCCAACATCAAGTACATCGAATTCTACCTTGTAGGAACATCCAAGAACACTAGAGCTTTGCACTCAATGCTTTCATGCTTAGCACATGCTTTCAACTTCTCAGTCCTTGACGGTGATGACTTAGCATATTTAACTGCATTCCGCATGGGCCTCTTTCAACCCATCATACACAGCCAAATTCAAGTTATGAGTGCAACATCTAAGATGTAGAAACTTCTTGCCCATAACACATGCACCTTTACCCCAACCCAACCCAAACCAGTTAACTTATGTTTCAAGGTCTTTAGGGCCTTATAATTGAAACTTAAGTTGTCAATAGTAATTGTAAATATATTTTCAATCCCCCATTCTTTCAAACACCCCTCAATAACCGTTGTAATGATATCTTCCCTATGATTGGTAATAAAACAAAAGTTAAGAATTCTTTTTGAAGGTTCCAATATGCATCAATATAGTGTGTCGTTAGCATTATATAATTAATGTTTTGGATGAAAATCCAAGTATCAGTTGTTAGACAAATCTATAAACAGTCAGAGAGAAGTATTTTTTTAGTGCATTTCCCTCATCCATATACAATTGATTTATGTCTCTCACTGTGTTTCCTCGAGAAGGAAGGGTAGATTGTGGGCAAACTACACTGCAGAAATACCTTCACCTTCACCTTCAATGAACTTAAATAGTAGTTCATTCACACTCACCATTTTTATACATGGATTCTTAAATTCTATCTTACTACAGCCTTTGGCTTCAAGTTTAGACCTCCCATCATTTGTAGTATCAAAGGCTAGCCTTCTGCTTCTAACTGGGGACTCTACTCGGATACTTTCTACGCTAATTTTTAATGTGTGCCGGCATTATACTTGTTCTATTTCTCTTTCTATCATATGCATATTCAACCCTACAATAGTTGCATTCGGCTTTAGGATCATTTTTTAGCCCATTCGATAATTTTGTGAATGATCCCATGCTGCTGAAGTTCGCCTACTTTTTCTATTAGGCTAATGTTATAAGACTAAAGAAACTAAAGGCAATATTGAAGAATATGGAGAAGGACAAGAGAAGAAACAATAGAGAGGAAATTTTCACTTTTTTGTTGATGATCAAATGAAGTATACAAGCCCCCTATTAATAAATGAAGGGGTAAAATGGTAATTATAAATTACAACTTTCTAATTAAAATATCTAATCTTGCTATCAACTTACAAGTTGTAGACGTATCCAACTCATAATCTATTTGCTTGGTCTCCTACTTGTATATTTAAGAAAACCACTTGAATGGATAACCCACTTGCACTAACTAATCGACTTGCATCTTGTTTCATTAGCAACTTGCATTTGATAATCCATTTGCATTTAAACATGATGAATACATTGTATTTTATAGTCATCCACACACATCCAACTTGCTTGAACAAGTTGTAGATTCATAAACTCCCCATTGGATCACTATTTCATAGATCATGTCTCGTTAAAAACTTTACTAGAAAAAACCCAGCGGCAAAAACATCTAATGAAGGAAAAAGAGTACATAATTCTGCACACCATTCTTGATAGCCATCTCATTAAGAACCTTTATAAGAAAAACCTTGCAGGATAAAAACTTGATGAAGGAAAAATAGTACAATATGTATGGACTCCCCCAATCTAGTCATCACTAAAGATCTTCTCTGTACCGATGCATTCCAATCTTGTGCACCAGTTTCTCAAAAGTTGTAGTTGGAAGCGATTTGTTAAATAAATCCGCCAAGTTATCACTAAAACGGATTTGTTGAACATTAACTTCCCCATTCTTTTCAAAATTATATGTGAAAAAGAATTCAGAATATGTTTGATTCTATCCCCTTTGATAAATCATTCCTTTAACTGAGCAGATCGGAAGAGCACACGTCTTCGTATAGAACTATTAGGATGTTTTTGTTGCAAGACAATTCACATGTTCCACGGATATGTTGAATAATAGATATCAGTGATATACATTCTCGGCTTGCACCATGCATTGCAAGTAATTCAGCATGATTTGAAGAAGTGACAGTTAGAGTTTGCTTGATAGATCTCCATGATATAGCAGTACCATCACAAGTAAAGAGATAACCTGTCTGAGATCTAGTTTTCTGTTGGATCAAACAAATATCCTGTATCAGCATATCCTACTAATTTTGGCAGAGAACAATTAGCATAGAATAATCTCATATCAATCGTTTCTCAAAGATAATGGAATATGTCTTGCCAATACATTTACTGCAAATGCTATGTCTGGCTTTGTGTTATTAGCAAGATACATAAGGGCACCAATAACACTTAGATATGGTACTTCAGGACTGAAAAGTTCCTCATTACCTTTTCATGGTCTAAAGGATCTTTATTTACATCAAGATATTGTACGAGTATTGGAGTACTCAATGGATATGTTTTGTCTATATAAAATCTTTTTAAGGATTTTTTCAGCATAAGTTGATTTGTGAATGAGAATTCTGTCATTCAAATGTTCAATTTGCAAACCAATGCACAATTTTGTTTTTCCCAAATCTTACATTTCTAATTCTTTGTGAAAATTCAAGGCCCATAATCTCAGGCTCAATTATTTAACCTTCTCCAACTAGCTTAATATGGATATACATCCTCAATTCTTTTCACTACATAGGAAATGTGAGATTCCCTTTCTATGTCTAAAGTCATATTTTGGATAGCAATTAAAAAAAAGGAATAAAATTTTAACATTTTTTAGGCAAAAAATATTTTTGTTTTCAATTATTTAATTAAAATCGGTACTATGACCTTGAGTTGTTAGCTTTTTTAATTCGATGATAGGTCAGATTTTTTGAATATTGCCAAACATTGGAACCAATTCAGAAGTTATCCGACTGTGTAAGATGAATTGAAATCAAAAATTAAGAAAGTGGACTGAAAATAACACTGCTCAAGATAAAATAGTGGAAAGTTAAATGTAGAGTGAGGGATAATTAAAAAAGTTCTTAGATAGAATGAGTTGTGTTAGAGGAAGGAAGGAGAATGTAGAGAAACAAGGAGAAATGTTTTTGGATAAAATGAAATCTAATTTGGTGATTGAAATTAAAAATTAGAAAATATAGTGATAATAATAAGTTAGAAAAGGGAAATGAAAAAAAAAAGTAAAAAAGGGAATCTATAAATTAGTAATAAATTAAAAAAGTAAATAAAATTAAAAAGAAAAATAGAAATAAATGGCGAAGATTAGTAGATTAAGCCAACAGCCAAGATGAGGGATCTTGATTTAACAAGTGTTTTTGGACAGAAAAAAGTGAAATGGAAACTCAATGGCTTTAATAGATACTAGTTTTATATCGCACGGGAAGGAAAAATGTAAAAGTTATAACTCATGGAAAAAATTTGACAGAAAAAAATAAACAAGCAGGATTTGAGTTATAGAAAAAAAGATGTCATCTGAAAACAACGTGCCTTTCTTACAAATTTTGGAGAACCTCTTTGCATACAACATTCATTGTTGATCATATTATTTCTAAGAGTAATGCTATTTAGCACCACTGGTGCTTGACACCATATTAATGTGGCACTAAATGATAAGTTGAATGATAAGTTGAATTAAGTGGATCATTTATTTATTCATTTAAGTCTACTTATCATTTAATGACATATTAAATGCCATCTAGACTGGTGCTAAGCATCACTGGTGCTACATAACATTATTCTATTTTCTAAAGGATAGCTACTTTTCAAGCTAGACAAACTAAATGGGAGCTTTGTGCTCTTATTATCACATAAAGCATGATGAACAGGTGAAATTAATAGGAAGACAACTAGAATTTCGCAGGTCTATAGGAAGTAGTTAATTAGCAACTTCGATTGAAGGAAGACCAAGGCGGCCATGCCAGAGTAACAACAGACATAGAGTGAAGTTCTGGGGGAAGAATCAGGAATCGTGGACGGTCACTCATAAAGATCATGACTATTCGGACAGCGGAGGAGGATTTGCTTGAATGTGAGATCCTTCACAAGAAAAAATTGAGGAAAAAATTCAACAGATGCATTGTTTTACGATTTAAACAAAGGAACAAATTAGACGTTGGATAATTTAAAATGTGGGGAGTGTTGGCAAGAGTCCAGGAGCTGAAGAAGGTGAAGGACGTCTGTTCTTAGAGTTGGAGTTCTGGTGATAATTATTTAGGTCGGCAGTGCTATTTGATGACTGGAGAAGGATCAACTATCAAGGTTTCGGCTTTTCGAAGGTAGGTTTCAGGATCAACCAGATTGTCAAAAAGCTCTTCGAAAGTGATTGGTTAATCACGTGCACGAAGAACTGCAATCACCTTGAGAGCCAAACCATTTTTCTCGAGAACAGACGTGTGCTCTTCCGATTTGCCTTGGCGTAACATGGGGAGTTCATCAGGGCACCATGCATAGTAGGAGCCGCCATCTCCTCCACAAACTTTCTTGGACAACTGGGGTGATAAATCAAGCTCCCTCTTTCAAAAGGGGGAAATTGCAAAGAAAGAAGATTACTATCGAATTGACTATAAAGAAACCAGAAGTCCTAATTTATGGGTGGGGGCAGCTGGTAGAATCCTCAAAAGATGGTGTCAATAACAGAAACAGATTTGTTAGGGAGAGGAAATGGACTGATTATCTCTTCTTAAATCAAATCATGCTTGTTGAATTTGTCAGAAGAGTTCTGAAGAAACAGAAACAATCACAAATATGTGGATCCACCAGGATTGACAATAAAGCATTCATCACATGTATCAATCCTAATTATAATACCTTTAATTGTAGCAAGTTGAGCACATCTGGTATATAATGTGCTAGCTAACAAGTTACGAAGAACTTAAAAGTGAAAAATAAAACCATGAGAAAGCAGCTTTGACAACACAGGTACTAAGAAGGAACTTTCCACAAAACAGTGGCCATTCCAAATAATGGAGAGCGTAGGCTCAGCAGAAATATAAACAAGAATCCAAAACGAGTTTACATCTAAAGAAAGTCTTGACAGAATTTTGCTCATGCAGAAAGTTACAATAACAGGGGATGGTGGGAATATGTGTCATCCTCAGTAATATTTCTCTAAAACAGGATGACAGTGGACAGGTTGCCGCATAATTAGGTAGAGTTCAATTACAAGCCTAGGAAACCTCTCGTCAACAAAGGAGTCTATGCCTGTAGGATACCATTTTTCCGGAGGACGGGGGAGAAGCCAATAACGGTCGATCATATCATAAATGAATTGCAATAATCCAATGATACTGTTGTCATAATACCTCCTCCCACGCATTTGCTGATATAAGGTCGTAGGAATCCTTCTCCACCATTCCATGTTGCCAACAACCTTATCCTGAATATTTGTGATGTCATCCCAAATTCTAGAATTGCGTCCTTGTGCGTGCATAAAACCGCCAACATCCCGAAGAAAGGAAATTGTCTTGTAAGAGTCCCAGAACACAGGATGGTTCTCTACTTCCTTGATACTCGGCCTGAAAAATAACAAATTCTTTTTAGAATAAATTGTTGATAGACTTGTCTGTATGTTATAGAAGATTAAAGATGAGATTTTTTTTATTAACAAAAATCTTTGTAATAGTAAATTATGGCAAGAAATTATTAAGTCATTACCTCAATTTCATATTCACTTCGAGAAGTTGACTGATAATATGCATCGCTTCTTGCATAGAGTCATATTCTGATGAAGGGAAGTCTCGCTTATTAGCGTGAGTATTATCTGAACAATCTAATGCTCTAAATGGGTGAACAATCTAATGCTCTAAATGGGTGTTTCCCAACTATCATGTGATGGAATATACAACCCATGTCAAACATGTTAGTCGCCTCCAAACAGACTTCTCCTATAGCAAAGTATAAGAGTAAAGTAAATATGAGCTAAGTGACAACTGTAGAAGATAGTAATAATGACAATAAAAATAAATTGCATTTCTCATTACTTAATTAAAAAAAAAAAAAACAAAAATCCCATTTGAGCATGCAAAGGTTGTTTACTCACTTGTATTGCCATTCTCGCATTTCACATTAGCCAACTCAATGGTTGAAATTCTTGCCCGCAGCGTAGAATCTTCTTGTACAAGAAGGATCCTTCGAGGATTTAGATTGAGGAGTGTAACATTATGCAGGTGCAAATATTCTAATCCACGAACAATATCCCTATAAGTAACACATACTATACAATGAGTTAAACCAATATAAAAACAAACTGCAATAATAATTGCAACAGTGGTAATTAGAAGAATACCAACTTCATTATATCTAACTTGATATCCATATTGTTCTCAAACAGTTGAAGCTCATGTTTCCCAACAATGTCATCCCTCTTGTGGATCAAATCATCCAAGCTGAATGAACAACGTCCCATAGCACAATATAGATATTGTTCAGTATACTCAACTGCATAAATAGGAACAATGTTTGGATGATTATCGTTTCTCAAACGATGTACAATCATGTCGTTATCCACTTTATTTATTGGGATTCGTTTCACAGCCGAGGGTCAAAATCCATTAAAAATTCCGTCAAACACAACAGTTCCCGCACTTCCACGACCAATTTCTTTGCCGTGGACACTAATAGCGCTGTAAACATTATGTGTGTCCTTGCTTTTACCAGTAGAAATACACCTGCTAAGAAAATAATAAAAGGGTCAAGGCAATGTGACACATAAATCATTGATAAAATAAGATCACTAAGATTAGTGTTCACAATTTGCATAGTTTTTCTATATCTTTGACTACAACTGGAAAATGACAAGAGGTTATATCCCTTTCGAAAAATTTACAACTATCTTTAAAATAAAATTTAAAACATAAATTCTAAAGTTTCCCAACAATATGAAATCTCCTATTTGGTCAACGACAAATTATTTGGTCCAACTAAGTATATTTTCATGACCTATGCGTTCGTATCAAAATCTTAAGTATAGTCACTTGGAATAAAATACTAGCATAAATACATTATTATCCAAGGTAAGAACGGAACAAATCTTTGGCAACTTGCCGGTAAACTTGCTGCTAAGCTAAACGACACAATCTTTAGCCTGTCCCTGAAAAGAAAAACATCAACTTCAGTACCCAGAAAGGGCCGAGGAAAAAGTTTATGACACAGTTCACTAATATATGGGTTAAACAATGTGTAGATAAACCTAGAATATTGGGGAAGGGGTGAAAGTCAAAAGTCTAAAATTTTTCCTTTTAGAGAATTCGTTTCTGTGTTCTTGAAAATCAAAATGGTGGACGCTATCATGTGCAGAGAAGTTCAATGAAGATGGAAGGCTCTTGCCGCAAAAAAAAAAAAAAAATAAAGGCAATTCTAATACAGCAGAAGGTCACAAGGGCACTAGACTACTTTAAAAGTATCCAAAAGCTTAACCAAGTACAATTTATGTGATGGCATGTCTAGGATCCTAGAAGATGTCAAGCATGCACTCGAGAGCTCAAAAGAAACTTAATTTTTATTAGTGATTTTTTGAAGCGGATTCTTTAGCAACACTAAAAATGGAAAAATTGAAAGTGTTCTCTTGTCATTTCATGAGGCGTCAAGAAAATTACCTGCTTGGACTAACACTTTTCTTAATCAAGATGCACATTTTGTTGACGAGGTATTGAAATAGAAAATTGATATATTTAGATAGATTCACGCACGTGTAGTTTTTAGTCGAGAACCAAAAGTAATGACGATAATGATGATAAGAACTCATTGGAGTTCAGCTTTATAGCCATGCATTCAACGATTGGTACTCAAATAAAGACATTGAAAGACAAATGAAAATTAATTGAATCCTTACTTTTGAGCCATGCCATAGCGGAGCATCTTAAACGCCATAATCGCCTTGTCTCTTCGAGAAAACATGTTTTTCGTTAGAAGCCCTGAAGAAAAAAAAAAAAGAGTAATAAAATGAAAAAAAGAAAGTTAGACCAGAAATTTCTTATAAATAAATAAATAAAGTGAAAGTATAGTATACACTTCCAAACAAGTTGTGTTTATTCCCCTCGTCTCAAATATATAGTATTGTTTTCTTTTTTAAGTTGTCCCATATATATAGCCATGTTTCTAATTTAAGGAGTTATTTTTTGCTCTTTGACCAAAATAACCTTATTTAATATGCTTGTTAATAACTATAGGTTTTATTAAATAAGAGTATGTTCTCTTATATTAGAAAAAATCATTTGTAGAATTTGCTTTTCCAATAACTTAATTATCGTGAAAAAGCAAAGTGGAATATATATTTAAGACGGAGAGAGTATCATTTAGCTATTATCTTTCTCACCTATAAGATAATAAATGATTGGGCAATTCACTTCCCCAAATTTTCAACTTTGTCACAATTTTATCCATATTCTTTGTTTAAATTTAGACACCAGTAAATGACAATGTATTGATTTTATTAGTTAAAAATTTGCAAAATGTTTACATCGTTTTAACTTGGACCAAGCCCTAGAGTCTGATGACCAAAGCTTCCTCAAAAAATTGATGTGAAGACCTTGGATGAGCAGCACGAACAGATTGATTCGTTCAAATTTCCAACTTTTTGGAACAATGCAATAAAACTAACCAAAGAGAGTCTATTCAAAGTGAGTTCTTGTGTTGCTTTGGGTATTTATGTCTAAGCCTCATTAGTTTAACGGTTTTGATTTTGCTGCTTAATTGATGTGATTTACACAATCCCCTGCTAAGCTTAGCAAGCATACCATCGAATTGGAGAAAAGAGCAATCCAATTGATACTAGAAGAAGGTAAAGAGCAAAAGGCAACATAAATATTCTGACAATTTTTTCCCTAAAACTGATCAGCTCCTCAGAATATACTTTCTGAATTATATTGTCCAAATTTTTTTTGTGAGAGTGTGTTGGATAATAGCAATTAATGAAAATAATGTATATCATGAATTGCACCTTTCGTGTTTTTAAGCAAAAAACATAATTTGTAGGTTAGCGTAGTCATAGATGTCAAAATAGAGATATGATAGTATCTAGTGCATGAGTAATAAAATTTCAAGTATTGCTTAGAAACATTACACAATGGCTACTAGTTCTAATTTTGAAACATTCACAGAGTTACTCCTAATGACATTTGGTAAATGTAGAACCTGTGCAAGCTAAGAATTAAAACGAAACGAGGTAATTAGAAATTATTTTCTTTTATGGTTTAGGAGAATTGGGGAATTATGGGGGAATTGGTTTTAACTCATGGTATTTGTTCTTTTGCTGCAACTACGCACAATCTCAGTCTAGGTTTCTGCTAGAGGGCAACATGAACTATAGAACATCTGTGTAATAATAATCTTTAAGTTAACCTAATTGTACAATTTGTGATTATTCAGAAATTCATTTCATGCGTTGTATGATTAACCTCTATCTTGTGACATATGATTTTTATGAGTTCAGAAGTAAGGATATATAGGGACTCTTTGGTTCAGACACTTCTTGTACTTTTTGCATTTCAATTTTTGCTTCAGTTTTTATATCTTGAGTGTAATTTGAAGAAAACAAAAAATCGGTTTTTTCTTATTTTTCGTGTTTTTAGTGCTTCACTAAAAATACTCAAAAGAAAATATTATTTTGAGTGTTCTATACAAAAACTTTTCTAGTTATTTTCAAAAAAGTGAAATAAATAAGTATTTAGTATTTGTAAAAATTAAAAATAGTTTGAAAATAACAATGGAAAAAGTCTCTTATTTACTTTAGAATTCTTAGAATAGATTAAATGAATCTCTTGTTGCCACTTCAATAGTCAGTTGATATATCAATCATATTTCACTTAAAAGATTAAATTATTATAGAATTAATTGTACATTTTTGTGCCTTTCCATTTAATTGGTTACAATTTCATATTGTCACCTTCTAGAATGACACAGAAGAATAAACCACCATCATACTCAAATGGGTGCATTTAATCATCATGATAATTCAACCCAAAACAAATATCCTGCACGCCCTAACCTAATCTTATGTGAAACCAAAAATTAAAAACGCTGTCACAACAAAAGATTTATATAGGTTCACCACTTCAACGTGAAATTGCGAATGCTCTCACTTTCAGCATATCCAGTCCAGGTAGAACAATTCATCCCCTTAGGATTATTCTGTATCACCATTTTCCTTATGAATATACTGAGCTAGATTGTATATCAAAACCGAAAAGAAGCTAGGTTTATATGTGGTTCAAATCTAAGCATGCCCAATTTAAAATAACATTCCAATTCCAAATAAATAAATAAGGAGAGCCACTATCTCAAGTTAAGCAAATTCAGACACTTAGCCCAATTACGAAAAAAAATATTACTAAAATTACTAAATACATTAATAAGCCCAATTAGTACCAAATATATTTTACTAAAATCACTGACTAGATTAATAAATAAAGACAATTGGACAAGAAAATACCTTTT
>CAVNYN010274278.1:0-26521 GCA_963692815.1 Nyctanthes arbor-tristis
ACTGAAGACCTTCGATTTGAAATGTGAGTATATAATTATTGCGGCACTTATTCAAACTAAATTAAGAGTTGTGTTATTTAAACAAAAGCACACACAAAAATTTTACTAAAACTAACACATGATACAATCAAATTTTTCAACATATCATATCACTTTTATATCAACACTAATCACGTAAGATACATATCAATTTCGTCACTCTTTTTATCTTTTTTTTATCTAACTAGAATTATTCATAAATTAAACTTATTTGATGAGTTTTTAAATAAAATTCTATTAAATTTTATTAAGTATTGCAAACAAAATATTAGTAACAAAAAAAATATATTAATCCATATTTTGTGGGTGGGTTGGTAGACAGGTTTTTTGAATTTTTTCTTTTGAAAATTATGGGCGCAGCAGAATTTGGGGGGACGGGTTTCGTGCAAATTTCCGTGGAATTTTGAGTGGAGGGGGTGGGGGAAATGGGGCCACTTCAATCCTAATCACTTTCCACCTAAGGGATTCTACTCCATACTAGGACACCATAGAAAATCTCCGTCTTGTCTTACATTTATGGGGTTGCAGCTCACGTGGAACGACAGTCTTTTCTGAAAGTGTGATAATGCTCTCTATGTTTAGATTAAATTTTCATTTCCTTACATTTTTCTTATCAAAATAAATAATAATTTTAAGTGTTTAATGATTTATGATAATCATGACTCTAATGTCTTCTTCTACATGTACCAAAAATGAAAAATAATTCTCAAATTTCACAAGTTCTATTCTTCCCTTCCAATTATGCGACGGAATTTCACAACACAGTAAGGATTTTTTTTCCCTTATCATCTCCAACTTGCAAAAGAATGCATTGGGGTTGGCTTGCCACCTTCTCTTCTTTTTCTAAATATACTAGTTGTGTCACGTGTTTTGCATGTGTTTTTTGTTATAATTTTGTAAATATTAGTGATAGTACATAATGAAATGAACAATGAATAAATATTAACTAAATAAGGGTAATAGCTCAAGTGGTAAAGGGCAACCCTTACTAGGACGAGATCCTGAGTTCAAGTCTATATCCCACCCCGAAGTTCCCCCAATTGTATAAAAAAATAAATATTAACTAAATAATAGAATTGATAGTCCTGATCTCCTGCCAGAGTAATTTGAATAGAACTTTATTAAACTTGTTGTTTAATTAATACTACCTATATCCTAAAAAGATTGTCTAGTTTCATTTTTAAAAGAATAATGCTATGTAGCACCAGTGGTGCTTGACACCAGTTTATGTGACAACTAATGTGGCATTGAATGATAAGTGAAATTAAATGCATGAATAGAAGACTCACTTGATTTGACTTATCATTCAATGCCACATTGATATGGTGCAAAGCACCAATAGTGTTAAATAACATTACTCTTTTTAAAAAGTATTTGAAATATTATTTCTCTTATATACCCTATTTAATGTATTTAGCTATAAAAAAAAAGAATTATTAAAGCATAATAATTAATAAATGAAAATGTATAATAGAGAAATGATGTTAACATTTACTTTTCCAATACTATTAAATGAACTTTTCTTAATCTATGTGAAAAAAGAAATAGAACTATCTTTTTGAGACATAGATAGTAGAACTTAGTTAAATTCACATAAATACAAATGAATTGAATTAAATATTAAAATGCTAAAATGTAATGGCATTTAATTTAACTTAATTTAATTGAATTTACTTATCAAATTTAGGAAAATGCTTATTTCCCTGACTTGTTTACTTGTTGAGTGATTCGGTTTTGCCCATAAAAAGTCTAACTTTATTTTGAAATTGCAATGACAAAAAAATAAATCCACACACACACACTAAGTCATCCAATAAGTAAGTAGACAAAGTAAATTAGCACATCTCTAAAATTTAATATTTATTATATTCAGTTTGATAGGAGAATAAACTCAAATTGAAATTGATCACGTTAGATCAAGTTATAAATCATACCCATTCCGTCACGTCATAAAATTAGTCTCATAAGTAACATATCGTAAGTTCTATATCAAAATTCCTGTAAATATTACTTTTGGACTCGAATGAACTACTTCAAAAATATTGGGATCTTCAGAAAAAGTGTAAAGAAAAATTTTACTAAATATTTGTGATAATTTTACGAGCAATATATTTATAATTTAATCTCAATTGTTAATTCTTATTAAAGTAGACGTTGAATCTTTAATTTGACACCCGTATTGCATATTTTTCGACTTCAAAATAATATTATAATTATAAAAAAAATGAAAATAAGCGAAAACTTAAGCAATCAAACAAATAGTGTGACATTTTATTTCTGACAGCCCTTTCAAATCAAATATTTTTTATATAGCGAAACTTTCGATTTCGATAGGATTATTAGTTAGTCGTTGGATTTATTCGAGACATTTTTCCATTAAGTGATTTATATGAATCAGTAATCTCCCTTTCATAGAGTTTCTCCTTTATATTCATATATTTTTGTATGAAACAAAATAAAAAGACACAAAAAAAAAGGAAAAGGAGGACGAAAATATGAATAGTGAAAAGAAAGTGGCTCTTTTAAGATAAATATAGACTATACAAGTGAATGAACTCAAATTAAAAATTATAAAAAGCCATATACCATAACTTTTTTTTAAACTGATCTGAACATTTTAATAGTTAATTAATCCATAACATGACCAAATTAAATATTATCATATTTCCCATTCATGACATACGTTCCTACTACATTGTGCTACATTAGTTCCATGAAGATCTAATTGTCAATTATATACTAAAAGTTCCTTATATAGATTGTCAAAAAGTTCATATAGATATTACAGTTAGATTCAAATGAACTAATTTAAAGTATTGAGATGTTAAGAAAAATTAAAAAGAATAAAGTAAAATTTTCACTTTGCATCTTTAAGACAGTTTTACGAGCGATATGTTTATAATTTGCTCAATTTGTTAACTCATATTAAAGTATGAGTTGAGATCTTTAATTTGACATTAATATTACATATTTTTCTATTTCAAAATAATATCATAATTATCAAAAGAGTGGAAATTCCTTAAATCATAAACAAACAAACAAGCCACAAACCCAAAAAAAAAAAAAGGGAAAAGAAAAGGAACAAGCCGACCAAAGTGTGAACAGTAGTCAATATTGCAAATTTTTATATATGTAGACATCAATATTGCAAATTTTTCGATTTTAAAATAATATCATAATTATCAAAAGAGTGAAAATAATTGGAAATTCCTTAAATCATAAACAAACAAACAAGCCGCAAACCAAAAAATGAAAAAAAAGGAAAAGAAAAGGAATAAGCCAACCAAAGTGTGAACGGTGGTAAGTAGCAATCCCTTTCACTCTTTTTTATATGTAGAATAGGAAAATTTCTTTATTCCATCACGACAAAGGATCACAAGACACAAGTCCATGGGCAATGGGCCGACCAGACCAAGGCTCCAAACAGACCAAAACAGAAAAAGCAACGGAAAGCCAAATATACGAACTCACAGGACAGACTCAGCAAACGCAGGCCAGCCCATGAGCGAACCCAAGATACATAGGCCACACAAATAACAATCACCGAAAGAAAAAAAACGCCCAACTTAGGGGGATGTTTGATTCAATTTATGGTAGTTGATTTATAAAGAGAAATTATAAAGATGTGAAATGAGTGATGTAGATTTAATAGAAGTTTGAAATTTATAATTATAAATGAGTCGTTATCAAATTAATAGTCAAATTAGTGGATAATGAAATTATAATTTGTTTTGTTAAAGAGTATCAAACAAGTGCTTAGAGACTTCACCAACGACCCAGATTAGACTTCACCAAGGTACAGATACCACCAACGAATCCAGCATCCCTCGCGACCTGCAGAAAACACAAGGACCGGACACTAGGAACAAAATAGATGTCTTCGTCTCTGAGGCTGCCATATCCAAGTCTCTGAACCCCGTCGACAGGGTTTGCCCCCTTCTCTTCTCTTGTAATTCAGTAAGTTTGCGGTCTATTCCTTTCCATATTCATGAAAGTTTGCCAGAGTTGTTACACTTGAAGCAAATACAGATTAAGAAAGGCATGGAAGCAACGGCCTTGCTAAATGCATTTCCCACTTTAAAGAGACCACCTTTGAGAGGAATTCCCATAAAAGCTAAGCTACCCATTTATAATCCAAGGATTCATCTGGTTTCCCTTTTCCGAAAGCATTGTTGCATAAGTGTTCGCCGAAATTACAGCCAAAACATGGGTTCTGGAGCCATTAGTACTGTGGATAATGAAATTGATGATTATGATGATGTGCAGGAGGAAAAGGAGTTTAGTTCTAGTACCAGTAGTGTGGATTGGGAGGCAGAGTTTCTTGGGGAGATTGACCCATATGGACACTTACCCCCTAAGAAGAGGAAAAAGGAACCTAGGTCTAGGTTGTTAGAAGATAGTGAAGAAATGGAGTGGTGCGTAAGGGCTAGGAAGATTGCTGTGAAATCCATTGAGGCTAGAGGATTAACTGCTAAAATGGAAAGGATGGTTAGTGGTGGTAGGAAGAAGAAGAAAAAGAAGAGCCCCAAAAAACCCAAGGTTGATAAAATAAATCCACTAGGATCTGATACAGGTAAGGACGAGGATGAAGATTTCGATTCTGACGGGGTAGAGTTTGACGTGGGTGATATTTATTCTTTGGATAAGACTGATCATCTTGAAAGAACGGTAAGCATGATTGCAGGGGGGATGTTTGAAGAAAGAAAGGGGAAAACAATGCAAACATTTGTTCAGAGACTTTCACAATTTTCAGGGCCTTCCGACCGTAGTAAAGAAATTAATTTGAATAAAGCAATTGTTGAGGCACAGACTGCTGAGGAAGTTTTGGAGGTTACAGCCGAGATAATTGTGGCTGTTGCTAAAGGGCTTAATCCTTCTCCTCTTTCACCTCTGAATATAGCCACCGCATTACATAGGATTGCCAAGAACATGGAGAAAGTATCTATGATTAGAACACGGAGGTTGGCATTTGCTCGGCAGAGAGAGATGTGCATGCTTGTAGGGATGGCAATGACTGCTTTGCCAGAGTGCTCAGCACAAGGTGTCTCAAACATTGCTTGGGCATTGTCAAAGATTGGTGGTGAGCTTCTCTTTGTGTCAGAAATGGACAGGGTGGCGGAAGTGGCCTTGACTAAGGTAGCTGATTTCAATTCACAAAATGTTGCCAACGTAGCAGGTGCTTTTGCATCAATGCAGCACTCTTCCCCACATCTCTTTTCAGAATTATCAAAGAGGGCCTCAGATATAATTCAGACATTTCAGCCACAAGAAATTGCTCAGTTATTGTGGTCCTTCGCCTCCCTCTATGAGTCTGCTGACTCTCTGCTGGAGTCTCTTGATGATGCTTTTGCGGACATGAAGCAAGTTAGACACGCTGAAACGATCTAATGCTGGTGAAGGAAGAGCAGCAAGGAGTAGTGGAAATGTTGATTCTGTAGGACTTCCAGAGTATCATGTTCTTGATTTTAATAGGGATCAGTTGGGGAATATCTGTTGGTCATATGCTGTTCTTGGGCAAATGAATAGGATTTTCTTTTTCCAAGATCGTGGCAAACCTTGAGCCATTGTGAGGAGCAACAGATATCTAACCAGTATCGGGAAGATATTATGTTTGCTTCTCAGCTTCTTCTGGTGAATCAATGTCTCAAGCTAGAATATCCCCATCTCAGTTATCCCTTCCACATGGGCTGGAGCAGAAAATTGCTCGTGCTGGGAAAACTAAGAGGTTTAATCAAAAAGTAACTTCCTCATTTCAGAAGGAGGTTGCCCGTATTCTTGTCAGTACTGGCTTAGATTGGGTCAAAGAATACACTGCAGAGTGCTACACTTTGGATGCAGTCTTGATTGACCAGAAAATTGCTCTAGAAATCGATGGACCAACACATTTCTCGAGAAACTCTGGTGTGTATTGCCAATCTACATTGAAGAATACCTTTCAGAACTCACGTTCAGCACTGTTAACTTTGTTCTTTCACTAACTATTGTATTATTTCTTCACAGGGGCCCCATTGGGGCATACCATGTTAAAACGTCGTTACATTACTACTGCTGGGTGGAAACTTATCTCTGTGTCTCATCAAGAGGTAAACTGTTACACCTCTTCTATGTCATATCTCGTGGACATGCATAAGCATAGAACAATGTTATCAATGACAAGTTAGCCTCGTCAATATTTAAGCAAGCTAAACCAGCCCGACTTGAACCTCACACCACCTATCTTGGTGTTGGAACCCATTCCTATGCGCTGCTGTGCCACTAGATGTTTAACACAGTCTTACTGAATTAAAGAGTCTAGAAACTCACCTTGAAGTGGTGAGATGTTTGTAATCACAGCTGCTTATCGGCAAGAGGCTGTATTTAATTTTCTTAGGTATTATGTGTGTTATTTTTCAAACTGTGTCCTTTCTATTTCCTTAATCTTTTATACTGCAGAGCGAAGCAAACTTACCTCCGTTCGTTTAAATTGTGCGAGCAAAAAACGAATCTAGCCTACACAGGAGCGGACATATTGGGAAAAAGAAAAACATATTAGCTGAATATGTGTGTGTGTGTGTGTGTGTGTGTGTGTGTGTGTGTGTGTGTATATGGCCTCTCTTAACAGCTTGAGCTTTAGATGATTTGGTTAACATAACTATTCAGTTGATTTAAAGAGAAGTTGCAGGTATCGTCGAAAACGTGTTATTGTTCTACAATTTACAAGGATGACTTCTAATATATTCCAACATCAAAATAAAACAAAAAGCCTCTTTATTTTTCTAGGCAAAACCTGCATACATCTGATGAACTCTTAAGTCACTCGCTGCTAATTGATTGCCACATGCCTCTGATATCTTTAGCATTTCTGCATCTTGTGGCATGGATCCTACATGGTTGTTTAGTTGGTGTTTGCTGCTACGTTTGTTGATTATACCTTCCCAGTTTTATTTAATTATGTGCAGTTATGATGTTTATTATCTCTGCTTAACAATTTATGTTCCATAATTAGACAGTATAACTAATGTTTTTCAAATGTTATTTGTCTTATGTGACATATACTATGCCCACAATCATTTCTGAGATTTTAGATATAGTGGAACTGATATGAGAAATACTCATGCTGGGGAATTTGTTCTCTCTTATTGCAGTGGGAAGAACTTCAGGGAGAGTTTGAACAGCTAGAATATCTGAGGAGAAAACTCGACAATCACATAGGAGAAAGATGCTCCAACGTTGTATCATAGTGGCTCTCATCTCTACATATGTTCATATACTCCGTTGTATTCCTCTGTCTAATAATGAAAATATAAAGTTCTCTTCCAGTTTCAATGTGCCATTACAAGTTTGTTAGTTTAACAAAGAAGAAGACTCTTCTCATCAGCGTTTTGCTTATTTGTAAAGAGATGCAGAAGAATTGGTATCTGCTGCTTACATTGAACATACATCTCAGTTCAATGAAAATATTAGAGGAGAATTTCTCCTATATGTGAAATATTTCTTCTTTGTTGTGAAGAATTGACAAGAACATGGAGTGAAAATGTTATTTTATAATTATTAATAACTAATATAATAGGACGGTAATGTTCAAGACTTTCCGAAGGTGCTGCTATAACACCCCTGACCATGTGGCATGCATTGATGCACGCCACGTGTATTTCAAATACATGTGGTATGCATCAATGCAGGTCACATGGAGTAGGCGGTACTGTAACAGTACTTCGAGGAGGTGCTTGAATATTTCCATATAATAAGATTGCTGACTACAAAGCTACATCTTCACTTCAAATTACTTTTAAGTGCACATGTTACTCTTGAAGATTCTACTTTTGTTAGTTTAACTAACATATTAATAGAGGTATAGGGAAGTTAGGTTTTGATTCAAGCTTGGCTATAAAAGAAAATAACAAATTATTGACTGTAAAGGAGTATTTCTCCTCTATTCATACAGAAAAAGTTAAATAACTCTCTTGTTTTTTCTCCTGATTTAGTTATTCTACTTCTAATTTTATCGTATAATATAATTCCACTGTAAGAAAATAATATATATATATGCACACACCCCAATAAGAGGAGGAATTACTTGGACATGGTATTCACAGAGAAAGGAGAAATTGTTTGGAAATTAACTTTTTTTTTTTTTTTCAAAAATAGGAAAATCATTTGAAAAATGAAAATAGACAAAATTGTCTTTTGGTGTTGACCAACCACATGCATGGGTTCCATCAAAATGAACGCGGATGAGATACGTGGTGTAGCCGCGTGTACATTGGATCCCACACTGCTTTTGTCTGCAAATTCAGCTCAACACTTTCTTATCATTTAATTTTAATAATAGTTCGATCTCCACTCCGCAAGAATCGATTCTGATTCAGTTCTCGGATCAAAACTTTTCTCTGCTTCCCGTTTTCTGGGTATAAGGTAAATTCTGATTCTCTCAGTTACCGCTGTTTTATCTTTGTTAATGGATGTGGTGTGGATACTGTTAGTGTTCATCATTTGATATAATCATCAGTGCATTTATTTTACACTTATTCACTCGTTTTTATGTGGCCTCTCTTTTTTTCTGATCCTCTTAGTTCTATGTGAAATGGAAAGATCCATTCTTGCTCATCTTGTTTACTACATTTTTGTTGAGATTTTGGATTTCTGGATCTGACGATTTCAAATCGATGATTTAAGTGAAAGATGAGAGATTGTTCTGGTTTACTTAGTGAGGACTCTGGATCGTACTCCAAAAGGGCCGTGATTTCGCATGGAAACGGATCTGAGATCACTTACTTCAGTACTGATATTTATCACGATTTGTATGGATTAAACGATTATTTTGACTTCGATAAAAAGTAAGAAAATTGAAAATTCCCAAATTGATAGAACTGGAATTATTTGCCAGCAAGTCGAAGCATTTTCATGTCTTGACGCTGAACTAACCATTTCTTTTTGAGAAAAATTAAGTCAGATTTTGGAAAAAAAAAAAAGGAAAAAAAAGAAAAAGTGTAAGTCCAAAATTTTGGGGGAAAAGTGGTGGCTTTTCATTCAATTTCAGATGGAGGTTGACAAACATTGCTAGTTTTATGTTTATCATGATGCAGTTCTAACACTTCTTTTGATTATTCCAAGTAATGCTCTGAATATGGATGCTGCATTGTTCTTTTTTACTTGATTTTAATTTTAATGACTTCTGGCTTGCCTTGTTGTGTACCACATTAATTTGTTAGTTGTTACCTGTTACTATAAAATTTTTTTCTTTCACTTCCATAATGTTTCTTGGTTTCACTTTATAATAATTGTTGTAATATGTTGGATCAGATATGGCGTCATGTGATAAACCAGAGGTGGTTGAAAGGGAAGTCAAGGACAGAGAGGATAAAGAAGACAAAAACGATGAAGAAAAGGGTGGATTTATTGATAAGGTTAAGGATTTCATCCATGATATTGGTGAGAAAATTGAAGAAACAATAGGATTTGGGAAGCCTACTGCAGATGTCACTGGGATTCATATTCCTCATATCAATCTTGAGAAGGCTGATATAGTTGTGGACGTCCTCATGAAGAACCCTAATCCCGTTCCCATCCCTCTCATTGACATAAACTACTTAATTGAGAGTGATGGAAGGAAACTGGTATCTGGTTTGATCCCTGATGCGGGAACTATCCATGCACATGGTTCTGAGACTGTTAAGATACCAGTTTGTCTGATATACGATGATATTAAGAACACATATGACGATATAAAGCCTGGAAGTATTATTCCATATAGGATCAAGGTTGATCTCATTGTGGATCTCCTGTTTTTGGGAGGCTTACTTTACCACTTGAGAAGACAGGAGAGATCCCCATACCCTACAAGCCAGATATCGATCTTGAGAAAATTAAATTTGAGAAGTTTTCTTTTGAAGAAACTGTTGCAAATCTTCATTTGAAGTTGGAAAATAAGAATGATTTTGACCTTGGGCTTAATGCACTTGACTATGAGGTTTGGCTGTCTGATGTGAGCATTGGTGGAGCTGAACTCGAGAAATGTGCTACAGTTGAGAAGAATGGGATCACATACATTGACATTCCCATCACCTTTAGGCCAAAGGATTGCGGTTCTGCTCTTTGGGACATGATCAGAGGAAAAGGTACAGGCTATTCCATGAAAGGAAACATTGACGTTGACACACCTTTTGGAGCAATGAAGTTACCCATCTGCAAGGAAGGTGGAACAACTCGTCTTAAGAAGAAGAAAGAAGACAGAGATGAAGATGATGAGGATGAGGATGAGGTATAACATAATTCTGACATTCATCTTTCTATGTTGGTAATCTGTAGTGTGTTCGTTCTTTTAATTTTTATGAAAATTAGCATATTCTCCTTCTCTCCATCATTACTGTCATCCGTGCTCTTTGCATCACCGACCTGTCACTTTGTTCTAAAATTTGTGCTATTCCTTTTACAGGATTGAATTCTCTGTACAAGTGCTCGCTGGGAGCTATTTATCCTCAATCATTGGTTGATCATTGGTGGTTTTTCTTTTCTTGCTCTAGTAAACTATTAGGAGCTTTTCTTAAAAGATGCATATCGTCTTATGTGTGTGCATTGTTCTCGTTGTTGCGTGGGCACTTATATGTTGTCATTGTGCCACGACGCTCTTCCGATCTTGGATTTTTGCTATTAACTTGAGTTTTTTGGCTGAATGCTAGAATGCTTTTTATGTCAAATGCTTGTGGTACTCTTACCAGATAATGTTTTCAGTGTCCCATAAATAGAATAAGGAGGACAGCTTGAGGGAGGGAGTGGCATCGGGGTGTTGGGTTGGGCAGCAAGGGCAGTGGCGGGATACAAAAAGAAAAGAAAACTGTAGTATTCCTTTTTTATTTGTTAATTGCACATTGATAGCCATTACATATCGTTATTTTCATTGCAGTATGTCAGAGTAGGAATGCTTTGTTCATCTCCGAAGAAATTAGTCGAGTCTTGAATCTTGATGCCTTCTGGTTGATTGAAATTATCCTTGAGATACCTAAAATCTCCGAATGCGTTCTTGTTTGTAGCTCGTGTCTCCATCAATATTATTCATTCAAAGATCCAAATCCATGTAATTGTAATATGCAGCCCTTGGTGATTTTCCTTTGAAATACACGAGTTCCACTCTGGAGTTGCTGGATAGCGTCACGTAGTTGGATTTTCCTTTGAAATGCACCTCAGAAATAGAGTTCTATTCAGCGAAAAAGGGAAGACAAAAAGAAAGACGCAAGAAGGGAAAACTATTAAATCAAATTTCAATCTCGGAGGGGGGGGGGGTGGTGGATTCGTTCTATTCAGCGAAAAAGGGGAGACAAAAATAAAGACACAAGAAGGGAAAAATATTAAATCAAATTTCAATCTTTGGGAGGGGGGGGGGGCGGGGTATTCTATGGTGTCTAATGGATGTAGTGAGAAGCTTTTATTGGACACATTGATGGCTCATTTCCCGATGTGTCTGATAAGGAATTGTCACATAATTCATTGGACACCATTTTATACCGTAGTAGGACTAATCTCAGAGGAGCTATATTACATTCACCATATTGTTATAAGCCAATCAATCAAGGCAATTATCATTGCTCGCTCAAAATGGTGGCCCATGGGCTCCATAAAAGGACTAATCTCATAGAAGAGGAGCTACATTACAACAACTATATTATTATAAACCAATCAATCAAGGCAATTATCATTGCTCTGTAAATTTATTCTCCACGACACATAAGATGAGCATTGAAACTCATCAGTAGAGAAGCTTCGGAAGGAGCAGTACCGTGACTTTTGCAAATACTAATCCTAAAGAAAAATAGTAGTCCTAAAGAAAAATTAGAGGCAACGATCAAAATTGTCGTTCATAGCGTGCCCATAACGGTACGATCAAAGAAGTTTGTTCTTAAAGGCTCTAGCTTTTCTCTTTCTTCTGATACTGTGTATTATTTTAAAATTTAAAGTCGCAAAATGTATAACGTGATTGTTAAATTGGACATCTTCTTAACGTGAACATTAACAGAAGTTGACAAATGAGAATAAACTATGATCTTACTCTCTGTAAAATATTGCTTGAAAGATTAAAAGCAAAACATGTTTTACGTTTTTCATTTTTTTTTCTCAGTTACTGGTGCTTTTCAGTTGGCATTTATTACATTTAAAAGATGGGTAAACAATTGTAAATGCATAGAAGCGCGACAGACGATAATCTAGCCACTGCCGGCTCTGTGTTTCCCATTACCTAATGTGATGTTGAAAAGGGACCTCATGGACTAGCCAAATAATAGTTTGTAATATCAATCTTTACCATTAAAAAAAAAAAACTGAAATTATTTATAGTTATAATTTGTAACATACAATGTGCATTGTACAAGTGACTATGCGATGTATAAGGAACCAAAATGGGCCCTTTTTTATTCTGGGCTTGAAGTGGTTGCCTCATTTGTCTAAGAGGTAATTAGGCCGAAGCCCCCCCTCTCCCGGTTGACCTTTTTATTTGGTTAAATACTACTTTATTAAACACATTGTGAGAATACTATGTATTAAGGGTTTAAATTAGAAAATTACTGTTTTATATTAAATTCTTTTTTTTTTTTTAATTGTTTTTCATTGAAAGTTTTTACATTCTCTCTCCTCACTTTGAAATTGGTCGCCATCATCTAAAGAATCCGTAGATTGAAGCTTTCCTATTTTTCTTCTGTTCTCCATTCTGTGACCGATATCACCAGAAAAGGTAGCCCCATAGATTTGGTTGTTTATTGAGGGTTCAAATAGTGTCTAATTCATTACTTGCGGCGGTTGGGGATTGTAAACAGTAGTTCACGGTTGGTGTTCAAGTGTGTCGAATTGTTGAATGGTGTTGGCGCGGTAAGTGTATCTGACTCCTCGTTCAATTTTCCTACGGTTTTCCTCGGCTCTAATGTTCTTCTCGATGTGGGTCGTCCAAAAAAGATGTTGACATTATTTAATTTTTTATGTATTTTTTTCTTGTGTTGTTATTATGTAACACATGACATGTTATGTATTTTGTAGAGATTTCACGAACGAGTATACTTGAACCAATATCATTGTAAAGCAAACTTATAATAAAAATACGTAATTTGTAACACAGTACATATTATGTATTTTATAGTATATTACAATAAGCATAATACTTGAATAGTACCCACATTAATACATAATATCAAATTGCATGGTAATGGTAATAGACGTATCAAATTATACACGTATGAAGTTACATATTATCAATATATGTAAAGTTCTTGTTAGGTCAGTTAAGGTCAATAGTTAATTACAGATAAACAACAAAACTCGTAGCATAATACATGACTTATATATGGCATGGTAGTAAGTATTTGCATTTAACTGTACTTCATTCATACATAGCCAGTACAAAGTTTAGATTCAGAGTGTGTAGTGTATTACATAAATTGTATCCATCTAATAAGGGAAGTTTGCGAACCATACATGTGGACTTCGTGTTTTTCAATGAAAATTGTGGACAATTTTTGATGAAATTGAAGTCGATGGAATTTTGAGGAGATGAGAGAGAAAAACGGTTATTTGTATTGTGATGTAACTGATGGCAATGAATTGCATAGATGAGAGAGCAATTGGTTGTTTTAATATGGTAGGAGTCTTATTTTTAGAATAAGCATTAATTATATTGATATTGATATATATATATATATATATTATTAGTTTTTCCCCTAATATTGTAATGGAAGTATCCTTGCAATATGTTTTTTTATAACTGCTACAAAGACCAAAATTATTACAATTGAGAGTATTATTCTAAATTGTTACAAATGTAACAATCTACATGTAAAATTCCTTTGTCTGATGGCAGAACCGGCTTAAGGTTCAACATACTATTAATTGATTAGTTTTCATAATAATATTGCTATAGACATCATGCACACTGCATAAAAACACAATCATCAAATTAAAGGCAATAATTGAGGCAGAGCAGAACTCCACACTTGCAACTTGCAACTTGCAAGCCTGCCTGTTATCCACTATTATTGCCAAAGTTTTTGTTGTGTTAACTATTAAGGGGTTGTAACGTCGAATTCTATTGCCTTTAATTATTACTATTTCCGTCTAAAAAAGAAAGTCTACTATTCTATTTTCGTTCGTCTAAAAAAGATCGTTTACTTGTTATATTGAGCATGTATTTAATGTTTCATTTCCATATGTGCCCCTAATTAATTATTGTTATTCAACTATCTATACATTGAAAGCATTTCAAATAATTAATATTTCAATTATATTAACTATTATTTCGTAATCTATATGAAAATAACTATTGGACTGTCTTTGTGGGATGGGGGAGTAAAGATGATCAATGATATTTGTCTTATAACAAAATTTTCTTATAAACAAAATGCGCGTTAAATTCCTCTCAAGTTTCATTGGTTAGGTTTGTGCAAATTCATATGGACGTACTATGATGCACCCATCGATGCCGTCGTACCTTCTTATGGTTTTATGGGTATGATTTATCATTAATAAAAAGTAAAGAAGTGAGAGCATATGTTCTGTGGTGTAACTTCAAGCGATGGCAAGCTAAAATCACGAGGTTGGTTATAAGTCGATCCTAGAAATCGCAAAAATCCAAACTGGTCCCTTCAGTTGCATGCAATTAAATATGCGGACATGAATGTAGTAACAAATAAAGATCAAGGGCATCCAATGTAAACATCTCGAGCACTTGTGAAAATTATGTTATTTTATTATAACCCTCCATTTTTGACTTTTTATTATTATTCCATTCCAAGTTTCCACATTCCTCGCACGTGATTAGTCTTTTCCACGTTGATTATATGCTGTGTTAATAGCCATCAAACTCTTAAAAGTTTATCGTCTCTTTGTCAAAGGTTGTAACTTGTATATTTTTAAAATGCATTCACAAGGAGGGATTCATTCATCGAGATTAAATGAACACAAGATACAGATACTTATATCGATAATCTTAGACATCTCACGTCTCAATTTCATGTCCACTTATTATCCATCTCATTAAATTACTTATATATATATATATATTGTGATAATTTTTTATCATGATATATAAGTAATTCAATATGGGTGGTCAGCTTGTGGATACGAGATGGAGTGAATGTGTAGTCTAGTATCATCATAATTACATTTCTAGAATTTGAGTAGTTTGTATATTTTTATCAAAACATAATTTATTTAATTTAAAACATCTTCAATGGAATGTCCATTGAATAAATTTATCTGCCGCATCATTTAAAAAACTGATGTGACAGTAAAATAAGTAGACATTATTTACTACATTGTCTACTATAATGTCTAGATGTAGACATTATTATAAATAATGTCTATATATATATATATATGTATATCAACTCTCTTATTTTTTTGCCTCTCTCTTCTCCACTATTGTATCAACTACTCATAAGTATCTATTACTTCGTACAATTTACATGACCATTAGAGATGACTCATACAAATTTTTAATAATTCTAGCCACATATGAAACAATCTACCTCACCATTGGATATGCTCTTATAAAAGGGTTGGGCATTTTGACGGTTGAATTTGACCAGATTGATCGTTTTTGGTTGGGTTAAACCAAAAAGCAAAAAAGGAAAAACTGAAAGATCGGAAGAGCGTTGTTGAAACCGACCAATTTGGACGTTCGAGATGGACATTTTTCCCAGTCAATTTCAGGTCGAGCCCAAAACCACCCGACCGACCCGATACGCACCGCTACTTACATAATGTAAAAGGAACAACCCTTGTAGTGCTATTTATCTAGACTGAAAATTCAGTCTAGTTATATTGAAAAATGGATGGATAATCATAAATATATGGAGACATTATCCATTGAAAAAATATCAGCTAGACTAGAAACTGGTCTTAAGTCTAGAAAAATAGCATTTTTTAAATCAAAACATAATTTAATCTTATAAACTTTGAGAACATTTACGAAACAAAAATTGGTTGAAAAGTATCTGCAAAATGAAGGCCAAACCGGTGCATGAATTATACATAACCAAACACACATATAGAAGAATTGTGCATGAACTATAAATCAAAATGTCTACATGTCTACATACGGTTGTGTTTTAAGTCTTCTTTAATGTCTGTCTTAAATTCCTTAGTCTTTTATAGGTAACCTTGCACATGAAAAAGGTGAAACGACTACTCCATAGAACACAAAAAAAGACTGGCTTGATACAATGTACATATTTAAGCTAGCTAGCTAGTTGCTAAAATTAAAACCATGAATCACAATATCATCAATTTAGATATTACTTTTATGTTAAATTATATCACTTTCAACGAGTACGTCCCTCATTTATGTCAATAAAATTTGTTTCATTTTCGTAGGAATTACAAAAGCCATTTTCCCCTAATATTAATATAAGGTGTTGATTAATTCTAGTTATAAATAAATGACATTTTGGAAGTCATAGAGCATTTGTGTTTAACATATTAAATTGAGACATTGTTCTTGTTTTTTTAATGCGAGATATATGTAAGTAGAGTTTACTTGCATATTATACCTTTAAGATAAACACCAAAATTTTATTTCTAGTTCAAAAATCAAAATTGTTGAAAAAAGCAAGGACCTAAGCATATATTTTTAGAAACTCTGGAGGGGCAAGGCAATGTCCCCCCCCCCCCCCCCGCCCGCTCCATAGTGTCCAATTGATGGAAAAGGACAACAAACATTGCCAAATTAGATGAATTTGATGTGCAAGAGTCTCTACTTGTGTTAAATTATTGCAATTTGACGGTTGAACCATTTTGAGATTAGCAATCAAATCCAAAGAAGGAATAAGATAAAAATATTAAAAAACTGGGGAGTTTTGCTTGTATTAAGTTCCAACTTGTGATCCCCCGAGTTTTGATGTGGGGGCACAATAATTCCATGCAAAACTGTAATGGCTTGCCCAACAAATATGTAATTGTGCTTTGTGGAAATCAATGTACAATTTGTACAATTCTTGATTTATAATGGCCCCAAGTTGGATTAATTGACTTTTAACTTTCAATATACTTTTACAATATCCCAAATCCTAATAATGGCCTGCATGTTCAAGTTGTTCTAAAGTGACAACAAATTAACTAGGAGGACAAGATTAAATTTAATACTAATATTCTTCTCTCTCTCTCTCTCTTTCTTTTTTTCTTTTTCTTTTTTTTTTTTCCTGAATGAATTAGTGAACGTTTGTACCCTTTTAATTTCAATATAAGAAAAGTATGATTGATAATGATTCTAAACTTGACATTAAATTACCTTCTCAATTTGTATGATTTTTTGAATACACTTCAACGACGACACACAAGTCAACGAAATCCTTATTATTATTATTAATTTTTTTTTTTTTTTTTTGGACTTCGAATTATTTTTATTCCATGTTTGCTCTAGCTTGGTTAATTCCTCAAATTTCATTTCCAGTCACATGTCTTTTAAATGAAAAAACATTTACATGTATTAGTTCTTTTTGTAGTCTAAGTCAAAGCTAATAATATATATTGTGTAATCCTTGTATTAGATGCTATCCCCATCATGGGACGTACAGTAAATATATTGTATAAGACTTGATTGTAGATTGACATTTCATTTACCTTCATGTTTTTGCAGCCAAAGTCAAAGATATGTTGTTGTACACTTTTGAATTAATATATGTAATTTAAGAATTTTACTATACACTCATCAGCTTAATATATCCTAAACCGATGTGTATGTAGCAATACATGAGTAGCTAACTTAAGAATGGTGGAGTGAAGCCCATTTCAACTACACACATTAACACATGCTCATAGGTGCTATTAGTATATACATATGGTACAAAATTTTTAAACATCTCATTTTATTTATTTAAATGTCGCTAACCTCATCTTCCTCGAAATGACAATTTTTAAAAGTGTGTATATAAATTTTATATATACAATTTACGGTGCTCATCCCATTGTAGGATATGCAATTAAAGGTTTATTTAGACTGTTTGAAAAGTATGGGTTGTACGAGGAATAAGAATTACGAGTCCCATGAGATGTCCACATGACATGTTGTGGGTTGCCAAGTTTTATTCCGCCTTTGCTTAGGTCCACACTCCACATTCCACAATTAGCTTCATTGCAAAGCACTAGCTTGTAATCTACATATATACAGCTAAATGTCACATGGCCATGCCCTAAATGTATCATTCTTTGTTACCGCAAATAAATTGCAATAAAATAAATAGTGTCATATATTTAGTAAATCTACAATCATTAGTGTACGTATCTATAGTTTAGATTAGATCATAATTAGTCTCAATTGTTTAAGAAGCATTTTTTGGGAACAATATGAGATAAATCTTAAATTGAGGTTTACTGTAAATTTAGACGATTGTTCAAATCAATCATCGTATATCATTGGTTTTTATTATAAGTGAAATGCATAACATACTTTTCAAAACCACCATATTTTCAAAAAAGCAAAACGTAATACAATGCGCTTGAAACCCATCTTCATCCACTTCCCATTCACACCATATTTTATCTTGATTTCTACTTATGCCAACTACAACGTAAAATCAGACGTGTTCTTACTTTCAAGCCCCACGGACCAAGCAAACATGATTTTCCAAACTATCATATTTGGTAAGCAAGATACAGGGAAGTTACTAAGTCGTAGGGGGGACAAAAAGGGAATGAGTGTGGGAGAAAAATCATAAACGTCTAGGGCCAAAGAACCTCAAGACATCAATCTAATATTTTTCCAAAACCATCAACTTGCATGTCACCCACCCCCTATCTTTTTCCCATTCACTGAATCTCACCCCCACCCCATATTATTATATATTTATATCTATATAGCCTCATTCTTAACTAAAAGAGAAAGTCCGTACTGTTTAAGTCAAAACAAAGAAAGATTTCCGAGCCGACAATTCAATACTGATGAATGAATCATTTTGCATTCCCTGTTTCATATCTCTGCCTCTACTTTTTGCTATTTTCTGCTACCCATTATTGATTCTTTTCCTCTATATATAAAGACTGCTCAAAACCCAGAGGTTTTTCTTTTTGATATATTGAGTTGTTTTCACATCCCAAGAGTACCCAGATTCTGAAGAAGAATAAGGATCTTGAACACAAGTTTCTTGAACGCATCGGCTTAATTTACAGACATTATAGGTATCAATGCACATACATTTGAAACTCTGCATATTCTTTTGGTTCTTCAAGATTTTTATGTATGTACCATTTTCTTGATTTGAAACAAGGATATTCTATGTGGGTTTTTTTTTTTTTTTTTTTCCATTTTTGTCTGATGATGTTCTTTCCATTCTCATACCATGTATAACGGATAGTCGCGTGGATCGATGAAGAGTTAGACTAACAAGAACAAAATCGTAATTTAGCAGTTCGGGCTTGATCTCCAGTTTGGGTCGATCATGAACGGCAAGACGAACAAAACTTTTGGCTCTAACTCTTTCTTGATCATCATCAAACTGCCCACCTTGCCCAATTACGATTGTGAAATTACAAAATTGACCTTTTTGTTCTATATTGCCATCAATCTCTTTCATTCCAAAAGAATGACTTTTATTTCAATCTTAGTGTTTTGGTTATGTTTTTCTTGGATTTTAGTCAATTAATTAGTCGTACTCGTAGGTTCAAGTTGTTTCTAGTTTGGTAAATCCATCTACTGTTTTTGAATGGATTTCTGGCGTTGAATGTTTTCTTTTACGCAGACACACATTCAATTCAATACTTTGATTTTTCAAGAAGTTGAAATTCCTGGTCACTTCCCCCATTCCCCCATTTGTACTGTTTCATTTCATTTCAAATTAAAATTTCTTTTTCGAATTATAATTGCAGTTCGATTTCCCGGAACCAGCTTGAGTTCATCACCACACTAAAATCGAATCTGAAGTACTTCGAGAAAGTTCAATATATGCTACATTTCTTTGAGACATTGAAGAGAATTCTGGACTAAGATTAGTTCTCTACAAGAAAACGTGACAAGGATCATTTAAATGAGCGTGGAAAGGCCGGAATCGAGGTTAGCATTGTCAGAAGGTTTCAATCATTTACAAGATCAGTACTTAAGCAGCATCATGGATGTAAGAATGGCAAAACATGCAACAAACTTCAGAGAAAGTGGCACCTCTTTTGTTGAATTGAATAAATCGGAACATGCACAACCATCACAAGAACGCCGGAGAAGAAGGTTCTGGTATTTCACCTTGGAATCGTTGCTACTGCTCATCTGCCTGACGGCTTCGCTGCTGATCTTGCCGCTAGTGCTTCCGCCACTGCCGCCGCCGCCATTTTTGCTGCTTCTTGTTCCAATTTGCCTGCTAGTACTTCTAATGATGTTGGCTTTTATGCCTAGCAATGTCCAAAATGTGACCTATGTGTAATTATGGTGACGAAAATACCACGGCAGTGGCGGCACAATAGTTTTTGTTCTTACTTAAATGTTCAAATATATATATCAAGGGTTCTTTGATTTCTTAATGAAATTCACATCTTATAGTGTTGTAATCAAGAATATCCCAATTTAGAATAGCTTTATTACGTTCATATTCTTTTGATCTATTTGGCATTTAAACTTTATTTTGATATGTTGAAGATAGGAAGTTGGAGAAAAAGAAAAAAAGAAGAGAACAAATCAATTATATTTTCTTATATTGCATTCAACATATAAAATTGAAAATGAATTCAAAATTTAAGACTCAAAACGTACATGTCATAAATTATTTCCAAGATTTATGAGGCAAAAGTGTTGAGCCACTTTGTATAGAGAGAATAATGCAAAGCCATTTAGAAAGTTCCTTCATAAGTCATAACTAAATCATTTCATGGAAAATTTTCAAAAACCTCCCAAAAGAAACTTGCGGGATTGCTACACCTGAACTTGTCCAGTTTGAATTGAGAAAATAAAAAAAGAAATAAAACGTATAAAAAAACTGAAAATAAATAAAAATAAAAACATATGAAAACGGCAAACAGACAGGGCAGGATGCTTACCCATTTATGAAATTCGACGGGCTCGGGCTGGGAAAAAAACCCATTCTCATTTTCTACCAAATCAATAGATTGAGGGCTAATTTTGCAATTTTTCCTTTCCATTTTCTGTTTTGATTAGTTACCCACATAGCAGCTCACTTGTGAAAAATTATACAAACTGGAACTCAAAATTCCCTCAATCTGACAAGCTTCTTTCACCGTTCGCATTTTCTGATTTGATTTCTCTGATCTCTCCATTTACCAAATTTAATGTAAGTTGATTCACTACACCATGCACATTGTCATAAACTTACGTCCACACTCATGCATATCTGTATATCATTCGCTGATTCACATTCAGAAGATCAAATTTCTAATCATGGGAGAACTGGACTCCGAAATCCCTAGCTTTAATTCGTTTGTTTTAATCACTCTTCGATCTGATTGATAAGTTTTGGTGTTTTGTAATTTTTGTTTTTGTCGTTTGGGCTTTAGATCGTTAATCAATTGATTTCAATTGAAGACTCCATTAAAGGGACAAGATCGGAAGAGCACACGAAATATGGATGAAGAGTATGATGTGATAGTGCTGGGTACAGGTCTTAAGGAATGCATCCTCAGCGGTCTGCTCTCAGTCGATGGCCTAAAGGTTGCCTATGTTTTCTAATTATTGTGCTTGTATGCAATAAAAATGCAATAAAACGTTGACAAACTTTTATTATCAGTGTTTTTTGATTATTTGTTCATTTTTCTAAGGAGGTGATATTAATGGACCATAAATCTGTAATTTATCTTGTTTTGGTTTGGTTGGTGAAATGGATATCTCAAATGGCTTAATTTGACAGAGACATGATATTAATGTTCACTGGATTTTGAATCTGGATGATTTTGTATGCTAGAAACTACTGATTTATTTTGCTCATTTAATCTAGGATTTGTAAATTGTGGCTCCATGCAAATATGATATGATTTAGATGATCATTGCAAGTGCAGTAGAACTGAGCATTGTTGTGAATGCTTTAGACGTTGTGCCATTGAAAAACAACTTTAGAAAACAACGTATTGACTCAGACAATGTGCCCAGTCATTGCAACAAGTTGAGTTGAAGTGTTTCGTTGTCCTTTCATCTCTTTTCACAATTTGGAATATTTGATAGCCATCAGTTAACTATGACCTTTTATTTGTAAAATGATTAATCCTTGAAGGTGATTGATCTCATTTGATTTCATATATTTATCTTATCTTGTAAATAAAATTGTAGAAAAATGGCAGTGAAATTTTCATTTGTAAATATTTTTTTGCTTAAATGTCTATTTCTGAAACTTCTCCTTCTCTTTCTGCGTGGATATTCAGAAAGGTTCTTGTTACATCTGTATAAGCTCTGTTTAGATGCTCAGTTATTTTGGTAGTTCTTGCAACTGAAACTTTATTTATTGGGAAATAGGTCCTTCATATGGATAGGAATGACTACTATGGTGGAGAATCAACTTCACTCAATCTTGTTCAGGTAGCAGCTAATCCTTTCTCTTGGTTTTGGAAGAGATGCATCAATTGAGTCCCACGTCCCCAGCCCAACAACCCAACTGGTTTTGTATGAGCACCCAGAAAATGTCCAGACATAATGACTCATGCATCCCACCTTCTTTATGGAAATTTTTTATTTGCAGCTCTGGAAAAGGTTCAGAGGCAGTGATAAGCCTCCAGCTAACCTGGGTTCCAGCAGAGAATACAATGTTGACATGATCCCAAAGGTTGTTATCATCTTTATATTATTAGATGCTCTTCGAGGAATCCTTTTTCTTGATCATCTTGTTTTGATGCTAAATCGACCCCCTGTTTTTCTCAGTTTATAATGGCAAATGGTACCCTTGTGCGGGTGCTCATTCATACTGATGTTACTAAATATTTGTATTTCAAATCCGTTGATGGCAGCTATGTGTACAACAAAGGAAAGGTATTAATTGCCTATTTTTGGTTGGGGTGAGGGGGTTCAATGGTTCATGTTGATTTTGTTTTCAGCCTGGCTGAAGTAACTGAATCTGACTCAAATCCGTGGTAATCATAACAGGTCCATAAGGTCCCAGCAACTGACATGGAGGCCCTCAAATCTCCTCTCATGGGTATATTTGAAAAGCGCCGTGCTCGGAAGTTCTTCATATATGTCCAAGAATACAACGAAAATATTCCTAAGACACATGAAGGGATGGATTTGACCAAAGTTACAGCAAAAGAGCTCATCGCGTATGCTCTTAATCAGATCTACTTGCCTCTAGTCTCTCTTTCTTTTGTCTGTTCATATCAACATACGAACTGAATTAGAATTATTTATCTTTTACAACGCTCTGTTTACTCGATCTTTTAATTAGGCATCCTATATGGATAAAGGGGTCAGCTTACTGACATTTGCTAATGTTATTTTGCAAAATCATAGTATGAACATTTTGTTAAACTAAAACTAATTATTAAATTCATGCTATTCCTATAGTTATTACCATCTCTACATTAGGATTTGGTTAAAAATACAAATACGTGACATTAGGGATTCATTATTTCTTCCTTTAGAAAAATGCACACAATCTACCATTAAAATTCATTTCAATGTTATTATCTGGGAAAATAAAAACGCTACAAGTAACCTGCTTTTGAAATAAAGCAGACGTTACGAAATGAGAAGAGAGAACATTATTGTGAACACACATCTAATGACTAAAGCTATATGATTATGCATGCTTAATAACTTAGACCACTTGAACTTCTTTGGATGATGGTACTGAATTTCTGACAGAAAATATGGTCTTGATGCCAACACCGTGGACTTTATTGGCCATTCATTGGCTCTCCACAGAGATGACCATTACCTAGAAGAACCGGCTTTGGATACTGTGAAGAGGATGAAGGTCCCTATCCCACCCCAACTCCAACACAAACACACACAAAATGCAAAAATTAAAAAAATAAAGATAATATAGAAATGGAAAAGCAAGTATCAATTCCTTAGTCCATTTTCTGGATTTTTGACAAAACCAATGGAGCATATTGATTACTTAAATTATTTTCTGAGATATTTCTTGTAATCTTGTGAAAGCTATATGCGGAGTCTTTACTACGTTTTGCTGGAGGATCACCATACATATATCCTATGTATGGCCTAGGAGAGCTTCCCCAGGTCTTCTGTTTCTTTACATTCAAGGCACCTTGTTATTATTTCATTATTTATCTATTCATCTATTATTTACCGATTCACAAAATCTTCCTGGTATTCGATGTTATATTCTCATCCTTGTTTTTTGGATTTATGTCACTAGGCATTTGCTCGTCTTAGTGCTGTTTATGGTGGGACCTACATGTTGAATAAACCTGACTGCAAGGTACTCTGTCTCTCTATCTTCTGCCTCTTCCTCTCCTTTCCCAGCTACCCCCAATGCCGCCAAAAGAAATAAGTGATCAGACTTGATCCCTTACAAAGTGCTCAAGGAAGAAAAGTGGAGCAATTCTCAAGTAAAGAAAGATAAAAAGATATAATATATTATTTGCAGCCTTCTTGGGTTGTTTAAGCTATTAGTGTTATTGCCATTGTTCTATTTACCTTGCCATTATTGTCACGTTTGTCATTCCTTCATTATTTGAGCTATGGTGATTTTCTTAAACTTGTAATTCTGACTACAGTAAGTCTGATTGTTATCATCTCTGTCAATGTGCTCCTCTATTGGTTTTATTGTTGTTGATATTGTACGCGTGGATGTGTCATTTTTTTATCTTGACATGGAATTCCTCGAATGCCAGGTAGAATTTAATGATGAAGGCATTGTAATTGGTGTGACATCAGAGGGGGAAACTGCTAAGTGCAAGAAAGTTGTATGTGATCCTTCGTATCTGCCCAACAAGGTAATTCTCTATCTGGATAGAGAGCCAGAACATTTCCTGGCTCCTCTTGTTTTGGATCTCCACTTTATTTATGTCACAATTTCATAATATATGGCGAGCAAAGTCATCGTAGACCCAAATTAGAAAGACATCTTTTCCATGAATATTCCGTGTTCTAGCTATAGGGGGGGAAATATCTTTGTGAGCATAATGAATGCCGTGAATTTTTATGTGCTGCGATAATGAATATTAAATAAGAAAGTCACGTTGCAGGTAAGGAAGGTTGGCAAAGTTGCCAGAGCCATTGCAATTATGAGTCACCCAATCCCAAGTACCAATGATGCTCATTCAGTTCAGGTTATTCTGCCACAGAAGCAGTTAGGTCGCAAATCAGATATGTGAGTCACACCTGCCTTTGATAATGAGATACTTATTTTTTTAATTTAATTTAATTTTTTTTTTAAAAAGATTTGATTAGGTTGTAATGGATATGCTTTGTGCTCTTCCCATGAAAAGAGTGTTCCTGAGTAAGCATATTATTTGTGAAATTGTAAGTTGATCTTAGTTTATATATTCACTGCTGTATTGTAAGAAAGATGCAAAGAAAACAACTTAAGCCTTTTTCCAATAACTTTGGGAGTTGGTTAAATGTACTTATCTTGAAACCTGTTCTAGAATTTTCTATATACTGAGATATACAGTGAAATCAAATAATTTGTAACTAGATCAGGACTTGTTATTCTAGTCTACTTTCATTTTCTATCATGTTCTAGTGGGCCCACATCACTTATTTGAAACAAGAGCTTCTTTATGTCTACCTATGGCTTGTATCAATCACCTAACTTGCTTTTCCTTGTTCTCAATAAACATTGTTTCTGCTTCTATGTTTGATTTCTGATTTCTATTTTTGCATTCAAATTTGACCATAATACTCCCATGCTATGGGTTCTCATTTATGCAACAGCTTCATAGGCATTATGTCTGTAACCACTCAACACTAGATGACCTTTCTGTAGATTTCTCCTCTAACTTCATAAAAATCTTCTAAGCGGATAGAATATCTACATCATTTATCCATTTGATCCAACTCGCTTCAGTTATATGCATTGTGGCATCAAAAATTTGTTTATTCCTCAATAGAAATCTAATTGAATAACTTATACAAGCATGACCTGATAGTCCTGCATAATGGACTAATAGCTCTACTATTATCCTTATTCCTGGAAAATAGAAGTGCATCAATTCTGTCTTTAGCTGTGCAATTAATGTGTAACCTTAAGATAACCTAGTTATTTTCAAAAGTTTTAATATACTCATTATCCCATCTTAAATGATGTCTGGAGGTAGTTCAGTGTGCACATAAAAAAATTGACCAAGAAAGTTCATAGTTAAATAGGCAATCAAGCTTTAGTCTAGTCTCGTCAGCTAAAAATGTCAGTGACTGATGTATGCATAAATGTCTCTGTTAGAGTCAAATTAAGAACCATGTCATTAATTTCACTATGGATTCTATTTGGTTAACTGGTCTAGGAAAGTCGTGTAAGAAGTTCAAAATTTGAAAGGATGGGAGTTCAAGTATGGACTAAGCCAAGTAAGCAGCAGCTGGATGGAATGGGATGGGGGGCAACATATCTAGTTGGTCTTAGAACTGTCTGCTTGATCATATCCA
>CAVNYN010274281.1:0-16111 GCA_963692815.1 Nyctanthes arbor-tristis
GTCCACAGGTTTTGCCATCTCTTGCTTAGTATTGAGGTTCTTATTACATACTTTGTAGGAAGAAAAGAGAGGATATGATGCAGAATTTCATCTGGCAATTTGCTGATGAGATCGGCACCTGTATCTTCACCATGGTTGGTTATTTTAGACCTCTTTCGTCGACTAGCACCTCTATCTTCATCATGCTTAATTATTTTAGACCGCTTTCGTCGACTGGCCCTCTTCAACAAGACCGTGAAGGTAGTCATAGTGAAGGTTCTGTATTGCTGAAAACGCGACGAAATCAACTTAAAAATAATTCAGCAAATCAAGACAACATGTAGGTTTTTTCTAAATTCAATGATTAATCTTAAAATGAATCGCTAACCCTCCACTAAAATTTCACTCAATCAAGTTCGGGTTTAAATAAAAAACAAGAAAAAATAGAGTTTTCGGTATCAGCTGATTTAGTTAGAGATTAGAGTATGCAACAAAAGGCAAATTGCAGCATTATGCATAATATATATGCTGTCCAAGAAATTATATCATATAAAAATTTGATACATATAATACGTCTTTGAAAGAATGATATATCTAAGTAAGTAAACAACATATTTCCCTGTTTACCTCAGATTATAGGGTCTCAAGATGGATTATAGTAGCTGCGCCCCGGGAACGTTTCAAAAGATGAACGAAATTAATTAACATTATACACTATACCTACCGACAATCTCCTCACGTTAAAAGATCCTATTAGGGCCTTAGGGCGTTGCTTGCAGGCCCAAAATTTCTTGAAGAGCGTGGTAATGGATGGCCGAATTTGACTTCCAAAATTTCCAAGTCCTCTATTAGTTATTGTTAGTAGGGTTCTTTTCATAAAAAACCCCTTTTATTGATAGTAGAGATGACAACGGGATGTGCATTACCCAATACTCGTGAGTACCTCCCCCGAACGGGGCAGGTATTACCCGCCCCGTTAACTATTGGGGCAGGTACGGGGTGAAGGATCTCGCCCCAAAGTCTTATCGAGTTGGGATCGGGTATTAGCCGCCCCGACCCGATACCTGTTTTCTTTTTTTTTTTTTGGAAAAAAATTCAAGCTTAAGTAGTGAGTTAGTGAGAGTTTGATTCTAGATATACCCAAGATGGAAATAATACACCTTACCGATCTCGACTAGTATTATTTTTGTTGAATTTTTAACTAACTTTAATAATTAATTCATTCAAAATTTGAGTTTTCTTAAAATAAAAAACTAATTTAAGGACAAACTAAATCATGTCTCTAAATCAACTCCCCTCATCTCGTCTTTGTCTTTGTCCAACTCGAGCCCTTCAACTTCAAGTCTCTACTAGTCCATCCAATCCCAAAGTCTCCACCGCCGCACCGCGCAGTTCTTTTTTTTTTTTTAAAGATTTTTTTCTTAACGGGGCGGGTAAAGGGTAATTTTTCGTATCCGCCCTAAACCTCCCCCGCATCGGGTACGGGGCGGGTACAGGGCGGGGGCGAGGGAAGGCATACCCGCCCCGAACCCTCCCCGTTGCCATCCCTAGTTGATAGGATATGAGGTTTAAAAAATACTTTGTTTCTAAAATTATTTGTAAAAATACACTTTTCAATTGTAAAAGTATCTCAAATCAATTTTTAATAAATTCAATTATTATTATTATTATTAAATTCATTTTAATAATTTCAAATTTTTAGTAATAATTTAATTATTATAATTATTTTTATTATTAATATTATTATAAGTACACTAATATTTGTTTTCCAACAAAATCACCGCCACATCGATACCGCCGCTACCGCTTAAGTCAGTAAAAAAAAAACCTAGTGATAAAAATCTAAAATAACAAACATATCGTAAAACGAAAAAAATTAGTATAAAGCACCCCAATTATCATAAATAAGGGGGGAAAAGCAAGATAACAACACACAAAAAAATTAAACAAGAAAATTCATGTGAAATTTAAAAGAAAAATAATGGTAACATTAACCAAAATAACAAAAAATTCATGTGAAATTAAAAAAGAAATAAATGGTAACAACCACTACAAAGAAAAGAATTCAGTGACGATAAATATTAGTAGTAACAACTGGAAAACACATGGTAACAAAAAAAGGTGGTAATTAATTCATTTAAAAACATGGTAACACAAAACAAAGGCAAACGCGAAAAAAAAAAGAAATTAGAAACATGATAACAATTCAGAAACATATCATGTTACTATTGAGAAAAACCACAGTAACAAAACAATCGGGGGATGGTAACAGAATAACCCAAAAAAATCCAAAGATTAATAAACACGAAGAAAAAAAGTCTCACGCAGGAAAATATGGAATTACACCACACTGCTGACTGAATTATCTTTCACTAAGAACAATGCTTCTGTGAATTTAACATCCCTTAATAATAACAACGCGAATATTGGAGTATCGCCATTGTCATTGTTAGATATCATCAAAGATAGGTTTTTAGCCAGATTTCATTGAACAAGAAAATTCAGCAACTTCTGATGTCAGCCCATGACAATGGGGATTCCTTGGATTTGAATGAGATGTGTGGTGATGATAATCTTCCTTGGCGGTGGCGGCTTTGAAGAATAGTGATGAGGAAGAGACGTGTGGTGGCAGCAGTGTCATTGTAGGCTACGTTGGGTGGAGGTTGGTGGAGGCGGCGCGGGGGCGGCGGCGACAGTGGCGGCGGCTGGTGGATGGTTTTCAGATGAAGAATGGGGGGTGGTAAATAATTATGGTTTGAGCGAGAGTAGGATTATATAATGTGTATTAATGAATTTAAAAAGTATTTAAACTAGTAATAATAAATAATATAATTGTTTTACTTAAATATAATAATACAAAAAAATGACCCTATTGTTTTGTTTCAGTGTGAAAATAAACTCTATAGTTTTTAACTTGGCATTCTGAACCTTAGCATATCACTCTTCATTACAAAAAAGACTGTGTTGTACACATTTGTCAATTTCTTTTGTTGAAATGATCTTTTTACCCTTATTTTTTTTCTAAAATATAATTCCTTTTTATGGTATTTTACGCTTAAAGTGTGTTTGATTAAAAGTATGGAATTTACTTGAAAAGAAAATGCCTCTATTAATTGAATTACCGGTAATTGAATTCTATAAAAACAATAATTTGTAATGTGTTTGATTGAAAAAGAAATTCACGAGAAAATATATAAATTAGCTGGAAAACAAAATACCTATACCCGCCATAGGAAAATGTCTTCCTTGTTTTCTAAGAAAATGTGGTCACATGAATAAAAGTTGAAAAATATTTTCTATGGAAAAAATGTCAATCAAACATAAAAAGTAAGAATTTATATAAAAAACCCTATTCTCTATGGAAAATCTTTATCAATGAATGTTTATAAACTGTATTGCACTTAGAACTTAAAAAAAAATGGTAATTAATCAAGAAATAATAATTGCAAAAATAACAATTTACAAATGAGAAATAGCGAGAATAGTGCGGGAGCTAGAGGAAATGCATCTCAAGTTTATCAATTAACAGGTATTGGATCTCGATCCAAAACAAGGATGAGCTTTCTTTTAAAATAAGGAAAGCAAAATTGTAAAAACTAAAAACCATAATAGAAAATATTAGTTTTAGAAGATAGAGAAAACTAGTACCACTTAACTTTTATCATCACTGTATTTTACATAATTTAAGAATAATTAACAAGATTTTCACAGATTTGGTCCTTCTGCATAATAATCCTTTCCAGTTTCTTTCTCTTCTCCGGATCTCAGTTGCCCCTCTCATATTACTATTATTCCCCCCCCCCCCCTTCGCCACCACCGGCCACCATCTCGTCGTTGTCTCCATGCCTGTGAGCGGGAGCACGGTGCAGCAAACTAACTGTCCTTAATATATTTGAATCATCATGCCATCTGAGAAAATGGAGGATATTCTAGTTGAATGGAGAATTTTTATTTTTGGCTAGATTGTATGTTCCAGTTTTCTTGTTTCATTCACCAAAATTTTCTTGCTCAATTCTAAACTTTGCTACGCATTTACCCACTAAAACGTCGAGATGTAAATTGTATATAATGTAATTCTATAGCAAATAAAAATATAGAACACTAAATCAAAAAAGGATTCGCAATTGCTCACACAATGAGTGCTTGTTTTTTCTTGTCCTGTTTGATTGTTGTCTCAAGTTTTGGGGAAAGACCTCCGCTGTCCAAATGCCTCTGGAACTCTGGACAAAGAGCATCGACTAACTTGTTTCCATGTAGATCGTAAAATTGATAGTGTAAGAATTCGACAATAAGATCAGCTGGTGAGCATCTAGGGAGATTGAACAGCTGCTCTGTGAATTGCTCTCCGTTAAGATATACTCAAGTTCATCATCTTTACAATTTATCTTCACCCTTTCTAGAGCAGGTGAATGCTTCAACAAATACTTCATCAGACTTGTTGGTGCTCGTAGCCTTCCAGTAGAATTTATATTAACGATCTTGAGACGAGACATCAGATGAGGCGATACTTGGAAACACCAGTAATTTCCAACCAGTTCCTAAAGGACAATAACAGAGGGTCACACATTAGTGTTGGTTTGCATAGTAACATAGTATTATCCCAAAAACTGCTACCTAAAGCTTGCTTATAACTGAATTTTGAAGCATTTACCTGTTCGAATTCAAGAACTTCAAGATTTGGTGATTTCTGCAACAGGTCGAACAGAATTTTTTTAACCTTGTATGAGTATCCCATCGGTCCATCAACCACTTGCAAATGGGTCAAATTTGGGAAAACCGGCAGATCAGATGACAAATCTTTTGCACCAAGAAGACACTAGCAGAAATAAACAGAAACATAATTAGTAATGTGACTAGTCACAGAAAAGAATACACCATAACAAATCATACTCGGAATTTGGAAGCTTATTACCTCAAGCGATTGACGAGATATAACTAAGGATCGAACGCACTGGATTCCACTAAGCATTTTAATGCAACGACGATCTACTTTTATTACTGATCCATTGTTGTCATAGTCATACTACATGTACATGGACATATGTGCTTCAGTAACCAGCGAAGGTGCTGCTGGTTTAACTACAAGAATAGCTGAGAGGGCACTAATGAAGTCCGATTTAACAAGATTTGGATCATGAATTTCTATCTCACTATCTAATTCATAGCCCTTTATGATATTTGGAAACTGATATTGCTCGAAACTCAAGCGTCTCAAACTGGGAGTTGAGATAATGATATGTTTAACATCTTCACCTTGCCACCAACAAGTGATCAAAGACAGTTCTTCAAGCAAAGGGCAGTTTGAGAAAAGCAATTCTGCGGAACTTTTGTCTTCAAAGGTAACTTGGGAAAGATACACTTCCTTTAAATTTGGCAAATGAATTGTTCCAGGAATGTGAAATTTGCAGACCATACATAGTCTGAACCTAGTGAGGGATTCAGAGTTAAAAAGGTTGTAATCTAAATAATATAATCCTATTAAATTTAGGGACAAGTAAAGCTCTTTAACATTGTGCTTTAAAGCAGAGTAAATCCAGTTATCAACACAGAGAGAATCGACTGGCATTTTAAATGATAAACATAGCCTGTCAATATTTGAATTCTCATGGTAGAAAAGTATATTTTTGGCAGTATCCAATAGGGATTCTGAATCAATTGGGTTATCACTATATGTTCTGTCATTTTGTATATCGATATCGGAAACAGCAGTCCACAGGTTTTGCCATCTCTTGCTTAGTATTGAGGTTCTCATTACATATTTTGTAGGAAGAAAAGAGAGGATATGATGCAGAATTTCATCTGGCAATTTGCTGATGAGATCAGCACTTGTATCTTCACCATGCTTAATTATTTTAGACCGCTTTCGTCTACTAGCCCTCTTCTACAACACCATGAAGGTAGTCATAATGAAGGCTCTGTATTGCTGAAAGCATGATGAAATCAACTTAAGAATAATTCAAGAAATGAAGACAGCATGTAGGTTATCTCTAAATTCAACGATGAATCTTAAAATTAATAGCTAACCCTCCACTAGAGTTTTGGGTATCAGCTGATTTAGTTAGAGATTAGAATATGCGACATAAGGCAAATTGAAGCATTATGCATCATATATATGCTGTCCAAGAAATTATATCACATAAAAATTTGATACATATAATATGTGTTTGAAAGAATGATATATCCAAGTAAGCAATATATTTCCCTGTTTACCTCATATTATAGGGTCTCAAGATGGATTGTAGAAGCTGCGCCCAGGGAATGTTTCCAAAGATGAACGAAATTAAGGAACATTATATTATACAATATATATAGCGCCCGACAATCTCCTCACGTTAAAAGATCATATTAGGGGACATCCATTGATAGGCCGAGCTAGATTAGGCCCTAGGGCATTGCTCGCAGGCCCAAAATTTCTTGAAGAGCGTGGTTGAGGATGGCCCAATTTGACTTCCAAAATTTCCAAGTCCTCTAGTAGTTATTATTATTATTATTATTATTATTATTATTATTATTATTATTATTATTATTATTATTATTATTATTTTGTTTTTTTTGAAGAAATTATTACTATTATTATTATTATTTTGTTTTTTTGAAGAAATTATTATTATTATTATTATTATTATTATTACTACTACTACTACTACTAATACTACTACTAGATGAAATTACGTCTCCACTATTTTTTCAAGTCACGTTTCGTATTTGCATACATGTTTTTTATTTATTTTTTGCACTTTTGCACTATTTATTATTAGATTTATTAATTATTTTATAATATCTTAATGTAATATTTCATTTATATTTTACATAACATGGATGTAATCTTAATGTAATCTTTAATTAGTTTAGTGTTAGAATTTTAACTTTACTCATTATCCTTTTCTAATGGAATTTTTCCCCTATTATTATAATACATTTTTCTAATATATACTATAAGTATCTAGAAGGCATTTAAGTAGTTTATTTATTTTTTAATTAATAATAGTTTATTTATTTATAATTAATAATAGTTTATTAATTAATTAAAAAAGATAATATGATAGGGTTTTGATACAGAGGTATGATACTGCCCCATTTGATACTAAAGATTTGTCTATATTAGTTGGTTTTAGTTGTTATATATTTATACTTGTTATAATTTGCACAATACATAGTATTCATTAGCAATGATTTTAATATACTAGTAGTTGACTTATACATTTTTGGCTTATGGTTGTTCGCCATCTAGTGCTTGCTAGTTTATTGGTTCATTACGTTGATTCATTCTGATGAAACAGATCCCACTTATTAGTTAATATTTTGCTCTTTATAATTTTTTTCAACGATAAAGTTAAGCTTATTTAACAATCATATGAATTAGTGTGTAATTGAAGCAAAAATATGGTCTCAACACTAAATTTCACTTTAAAATATATTACTTGTGCTTTCTTACAAGAATTGGATTTTTTTCTTACCTTGGGAGCATTTAACTAAATAAGAACTCTGAAATAGTTCAGGGCTAGGACTCAAATGAGAAGTGTTAAAACGTGAAGACTAAATGGTTGAAACAGGAAGCTGGAGACCTTACTTATATGTGATAGAACCTTAGGGACCTAATTGAGGGAATCAGAACCGACAGGGACTTGGTCTCAAAATTAATTTTAATAAAATACCCAATTTCCTGTTTCTCCGTCCCCCAATTCGTACAGCACCCAAAATCAGAGAGTAGACTGAGCGGGAGATATGGCCTGCGTGCGTCATGAGCTTCGGGAACACGACTCCGGCGAGTGAAATTCCGGCAGGAGGAGTGAAGGGTAATCATGTTTCTAAGCTTCTTTGGTGCACTCGACTCTCGGAGATGAAAGAAACAATGACTACATGGCGGAGACGAAGTCGGAACCCGGCGACTCGAAGAGCTGCCGTCGCGCAACTGCCTCCCCGTGTGAATCTTTTTACGTATGGAGATGCTAAGAATGGGGCTATGTATATTTTGAAGAAGGTGATGAAGATGGTGGTGTATTTGAATCTATATAGGTTGTATGCAAATGCAAAAAGTAGAAAGACGTGAGGGGAAACGTACCACTATTCGGTTGCTCGAGTTCGTGAGATTTCTACAAGCTTTGCGTGAGGGATGGTGAAGTAGAGGAAGTAAATTTATAGGCTGAAATTGGGTAAGTACCTAGTTTAATTAGGTCTCTATGTTAGTAGAAGCTGTAGTTGGTAAGGATTTACATGCGGAGGAGAAATTGGATTCTTGTCTGATAGCTGTAGAAAATAAGAATTTGTGAAAACGTTAAGAAAAGTTACTTTGGACTTAGAAATTTAATTGTTGAGCTTCAAATCGTTAATTTGACCAAAACAACGTTTAAGTGAGACAAACTAAAGATTGTAAATGAATTTGGGCTATAATAATAATAGTCGTTTAGGCTGAAAATAATCTTTCAATTATTCATGTTTGTAAAAATAAGTATAATAAATTGGATCAAAATTCATAATAATAATTATGAATAGTAAATATTAAGTAGTAAAATTTTCCCGGGTATTACGGTTTGCTACTGTCTTTATTCTGTGTTTCAGGTATATATCTCTCTCAAGAGACTATTCCCATTCCAGATGGTACTGCAGAGTTTTTTGTGGACCGAAAAGGCCCAATTACTCCTTCATTGTTCATTCTGCATGCACTTGTGAATTGGGAACATGACATTTGAATCTAAAAGGAGAATTCAAATGTGTTGCGCTTTGTGTTTCCAATGCCAATTTCCAACCCTCATTTCATGTGGGCAAGAATGTCAGTTCTGGAAGGTTGGAGGTAAAGCATGTAACTTCTTTGTTTTACATGGCTCTTCCGATCTCTTGCAAATAAGTTTTCTTCTAAAGGGGGAAAAAGAAAAAATAAAAAAATTGATTAAACATTCTTTGCGTCTTCACTTGACTGTATCTGTTAAAATTTTGTAATAAACTGTTCTTTTTAGCTTTTTTCTGGCTTCTAAATTCTGGGTGTACTTTTTGTTCTTTAAATTCTGTTGGTGAAAATCGGTGCGTTCATTAACAAATCTTCTTGATAATAGTTAATAACTTGGCATGCCTCTTGATAATCAAGGACTTAAACGTAATCGATTCTGGTAGGGAAACTAGTAACCGAATACTCCCTCTTTGCAGTTTATGTATGCTTGTTTGTTTCCACATTAATTAAGAATGTTATTGGAAAAGTATTTGTAAATAGTTTTTCTACTTTACTCTTATATAGTGAGTATTATTTGAAAATAATGGTTATAAGAGCGTCCACAATGGGTGTGCTAATTTTAGCTAGCCACATAAGTAATAAAATGAATGTTAATGACTCATCAACAAGCATTAAATTGAAATATAAAGAATTTTTAAATACAAAAATGCCACATGAACTTGTTTAAATACTAGATCAAGTTAGCAAGAAAGTTACTTATGGTCCAAAGCAATTCTTTTAGCTAATCCACTAACACATGCATTGGAGCTATAAACTTGATTTGTAACTAACACGTAACACTAGCAAGTGGACTTAAAATAAATAAGAGTACATTAGCTAAGGAACAAAACAAATATTCTTTTAATAGCAATGTTATGCAAACTGGACTGGAACGACCGGTTTGACCCGAAAAATTGGGAATTGTCTAGAAAACTGGCATGGTTCACCCCAAAAACTAAGTACCCAAATACTGGCCTGGGGAACTGCCATAAACCTTGTCAAGTAGAAAACGGGTAAAATCCGGGCAAGATTTTCTAAAATATGAAAAGTAATCTATTTTTAATGTTAAAAATTAATCTTTTAATTATTTAATTGCAACCAGTTCGATTCCTATTTGGCCCTTCACCTGTTAACTCCGGTTCAATGATCGCTCCGGTTTTTTTTAAACATTGTCTAATAGAGCAACATGTCCATATAACTAGAACGGAGAGAGTATTGATTACATAGCAAATGCATAAGCTAATTTATTAGCATCTAACTCTATTATGGGAAATTTATGGACTATGAAGGGCTTCAACACAATTCTGTTACTTCCTTTTTTTTAGCCTGTAGGCAAGTGCCTTAGCTCAAAAATCCAAGCTTGAGGTGTACAATTTATTTCATAAAATTTTCAAGTACAATGAAAAGAGGGGGAGTAATAGCCGTCCCTCCAAAAAACTCATAGAACACATCAAGAGAATTAAACAATACAACGAAATTAAAGAATACAAAGCTAATTAATTAACTCTCAAACTAGCAAGCCCTTCTCTGTCAATCCTCAGAATCCCTTTGATGACTCCTACTAACTCTTGTTCTTGGTAAATTCTGAGTCCAGTGTGGTGATGGGCCACATTAGCTAGCCAATCAGCCGCATAATTGCCGTCCCTCCATATATGTTTTTTATGAGACCCGGTTTGTTGTAAGAAAAGATTAACCTCAGCAATCAAATTCATTAATTTCCAAGCACTGCCTTGCTGCTTCTGAATCAACTGAACTACAACTTGAGAATCTGACAATACATAGGGGAGAAATATTTTATTCATGGCAGAGCCTTATCCCTCTCACAATAGAAAATAATTCAGCTTCCTCTATAGTTTTAACACTTAACAGTTCACCAAATCCAAATAAGACTCTTCCCAAGTAGTCTCTCGCAATACCTCCAACATTAAGCTTTCCTGTCCCTTTCTGACTTCCATCACTATTTAACTTAAACCATCCTTCAACTGGTTTATCCCAATTCACAGCAATGGGTTTCTGGATACTATGACTGCATACTCTTTGTTTAATCTGACCAAGAGCCTTCATCCAATTCACCAAACCAGTAACAGATTGAATAATGCCAGTACTACTCATATTCTTGCCATCATGTTTGGCTTTATTTCTTGCCAACCATAGGAACCAAAATATAACAAAGGGGACCACCTTTGCAACATAATTATTAGACTGAAAGTGAAATGACCAGTGAGTGAACATTTGGACAGGATGCATGCAACAACTTTTTCTCACACCATGGAGAAACAACTTTTTCTCACACCATACGGTTTCAAGAAATAATTCCATACCTCGTCAGCAATTTTTCCATGGAGAAACATATGAGACACAGTTTCTTCTTTATTGTAACACAAGCATTTAGATGGGAGACTGATACCAAACTTTTGCTTTAGAATTTCATCATTAGGCAGCCAATTATTCCATAATTTCCAAGCAGAAACAGATATTTTTGGGGGAAGTAATATGCTCCAGATAAACCTCAAAGACCTATGTCTTCCATAGAGGGAGAGGTTAAGAGTTTATTTAAGCTTTATACAGGAGGTCAAGAGTTTGCATCCTGAAACGCAATGGGATACCATGTGGGACACAATCCTCAAGGGATATTGCATAGACTAACAATGCAGACTTAATTTTACATAGATTGCATTGGGACACCACAGCTGGTAGAATCTGGTAGGTCATGGCTGGCCATATCATTACACGTATTTTATTTATTGTTTTATTTTATTTATTTATTTATTTTTTGTGGCAACAATAGGCCCCTTGGTGACCTACTATCTTTGGCCTAGATTTGGTCCGTATCATTAGTCAATGTGTTGTCCCTTCGACTTGTGTCCTGATGCGGTTTTAGAATTTGAACTTGTGACTTGTCCTCTTATGATAGCTTGGATAGAATCCACGGAAGTTCTTTTGTGACATTTGGAAGCCCACCTTGGACCACAAGATTTGGGCTACTGTGCTCTGACACGTTTCATGCAGGATTTCTGTATCGCTAACTTATGTATTGGCACTCAGTGTAAGTCTCTCAAGGCAAAAGGTCAAGAGTTTGAAATTTGGAGACACGATAGAGACCGAATCAGGAAAACATGCCCTAGTGAGCTTGATTTTTAACCGAGTGTCATGTTTATTGAGCACATGCATGAATACAAGGAAATAAGATATCTAATCCTAAACAGCACACTTTTGTTAGTAGGTAGTAGAGAGGCTAGTCATCTTTAGAGTTTCCATTTAGTTTCAGAATAGTTGCTGTTGAACTTTCTTCCTTTGAAAGCCCAACTGCATTACTTTACTCCGGAGTTGACATATTATATATAACATCCCATTTTTTCAAGGAGTCCTTTCTCTTCCATTTATTTCTTTGGATTGGCTTGAAGTAGTCCAGTTTAGTGCAACTGAATGACTTCTATGTCAAATGTTATTAGGACCTGTGGTTTATTCTTGGGTTTGATGACTAATTTTGGTGGTGGAAGTTGCCGTGGATGCAGGTGGCTAAGAATGTCACCTGAAGGCCTTGTGGGCACTACTAATAATTTTCAAACTAATGTAGATTGAATAAAGAATTGGATGATCAGTTCAATTGTTTTGCAGCAGAAATTCAACAATTAAATGCACACAATATGGTGTGCATAATTAAGCCTCATGAATGTTGATTGGGTGCTACTGAAATTCTTACAACTCCATTGATCATCGGTCACAACTATCAAGAAAGATATACTTCATTACCAACTTTTTGTGAATCTGATTATGGGATTAAGAACCAGTACCTTTGAGACATCCCATGGTGGAAGAGAAGTTTGATGATGGGGGTAAAGTTTGCTGCGGGGCTCAACAAAATAAAAGTAACAGGAAACTCGATGAACAAATACTTCTGCTTATTCTATAATCAACTCTGAGATCCCACATTTTTATGGGTGCTAATGTAGTCATGCATGGATGATTTCCTAGTTTAGGCAAACACAGCTAAGAATTCTTTTGGCTATATGCATATTACTGAAGATAAGATGGTTAAGCTTGTTAAAAACAAACTGAAGGGAAATGCTGCAACTTGGTGGGATCAGGTTCAACTTAATTGTACACTTGAAGGTAGAGCTCCTATTCATACCTGGTCACATGAAAGAAAATAAAGGGGCTGATTTCTCCTATGTGATTTTCTGCAGATACTGGACCATTGATATTGTTATCGCAACCAACCAAATCACAATTTGACCATTCAGGAGTATATGGGGGAATTTTATTATGTGTCTGCTGAAAACAATCTTGATGCATCAGGAGAAGCAAGTGGATAGGTACATTAACGGGTTGAATGAGGCTATAAAAGAGAGGTTGGAGTTTAAATATATCTGGATTATCATAGATGCAGTATGCTCAGAATTGAAAGTTGAAGCTCAAATGTCTTGTACTAAAACCTATTATATAAGGCATAACATTCGTTGCAATGATCCTTCAGAAGCTGCATTTATCAATGGTATCCAATCTGCACTGCGGGCTCTGACAGTATTGTTTCTAGATGCAATCAAAACCCATTGAAAATCAACCAGTGTCCCCACTCCCAAGTGATGAACATGCTGAGACTAGTATTGAGCCTTTGGAGAAGCAATCTGTCCTAAAAGACCAATCTTGATGCTTAGCTTGTTCCTATATGGTGCTTTATGTATAACTTCCTTGGTTTTGAAGCAATAAAAGTCTGTGGCTTAAAAGAAGCATTCCTGTCATTAAGTGCGGTATCTGCTGAAAATTTTAAGGCTTATAATGGACATGTGGAGGGCAGGAAGATTTTCCATCTACCTCATTAGTTATAATCATTACTCCATACCTGTCTAGTATTCGATAATGCCTAGCAAATCCAATCCACTTCATTAAATTTGATCTTGAATAGGTGTGTGAGTTGGCTAAATGTACAAATTTCTTGATCAAAGATGAAATTGTTGCTGGAGAAAACATTAATGTAGGCGAGAGTGATGTCATTGCTTACATTAGATGTCCATTGTTAGAATGCACCATGTGGACTCAAATATAGGATTTAGACCTGGCCCTGAAAAACAGTCTAGACCAACGGTTCAGTTGGTTTTGAGACCAAAAAAAGGACCATGAAATTGACTTGACGCCCCAAGAAAGTGTCGAAACCAACCAAAACCAATTAAAAAAACAAAAATTGACTGAACTGAAGTCACATCGGTTGGTTTCGGTTTGTGAAAGTTCCAAATTGACATGCCCGCCCCTAAATTTTGGATTCCATTTAAAGAAACCTTCAGTCAACGAGGAAAACAAAGACATGTATGATGAACTAGTCCAGAGAACAAAGGCCATGGCATATAGCTGCAAAAGAATAGTACCATCCGATTGGGGAATGGTTGTGCCAACCAAAATACAAAAGGGTATTCGATATCCTAAACATTAAAAATTTTGTCAACCAATGGGTTGAAGCTGCAGGAATATTTCATTCTTAGGCTAGAGAGCTAAAGCAATATACAAAAGTAAAATGTTGCCAGGGAATGCGCCTGAAAGGTTAAAGGGGATGGCTTCAAACCGCCATAAGTTTGATTTCAGTTAGCAGTTTGCTGACTGGGCCATAAGACCAAAGATTGTATGGAAAAATAAGTATGGCAAAAATCTTTTCTGTCACAATTGTTGGTTCTCAAAGAAATCATTATTTTGTTTACATGTTGAGGCATAATTTGAAGTGCATGGAAATTTTGAATAAGAATATTGAGATATTTAACCTCATCATGTTGAAGCAAATGGTGAACTACATGTTGCTCATTCCTTCCCATGATCATATGGGAAACAAAACATGCAAAGAGAGATTGTTCTAAGTGGGGCACAACTGCTGCAAGAGAACAAGACTTAGAGTGCCCGGTTTTTAACAAAGTGGTATGTTTGTTAAGCATGTGCATACAAGGAAATAAGAGTTGCAACTTGCACAAACAAACCTTTATTAGTTGTTGGTAGAAAACATTACTCATCTTTAGAAGTTGACTTGTCATCTAGTTGAGGAATAATTTAGGTTGCATTTTCTTCCTTCAGGAGCCCCATTGTATTGCCTTGCTCAGTTGTAGACAAACTACTACAAAGTCCCCTTTTCTTGTGGAGTTCTTCCTCTTCATTTGTTTCTTTGAATTGGATAGAAATAGTCCATTTTGATGCAATTGAATGATTTCTACGTCAAAAACCCAGTGGGGGTACAAATTCCAAGGAACAGTTTGTAAACTATCAATATAGATCAAATGCTACGTGGACCATGTTGAGGCACACTAGGGCAAATTCTGGTGTTCTATGGTAGGAGACCTTTCATTGGAGAAGTAATCTGCACTTTTTAGACTTCAAACTATGTAAACAGAAAATCGTTTACTAGGCCTCTTTTGTCTAGGTGGTCCAAGCATGGAATGGAAAGGTGAGACAGAGGCACGCCTTGAGGCCTGTCTCGACTTGAGGCATACCATTGGTGCCCCGAGGAACATTTGTTTCAAGCTTTTTTATTTTTGGAGGCTCACGCCTCTTTCAGTGAGGGATGTGCCTTTTGCCTTACATCTTGAGGCATACGCGGCATATAATTAGGTATGAAATTCAATTTAAATTGATTTTGTTGGGGTTTGAGACCTTTTTTTCCTCAAAATAGGGTAAATTCATTTCCTATCCTGTTTTGTTTCACTAAGATTAGACGTTGAAAAATAGCCTGTTATTAAATAATTTAATAAAACATTACAAACCCAATGTCCTAGCTCACACTATCCAATTATTATTACATGTTCCTTGTTGTAAACCTGTAACAAATTTTAAAGACTAGTGTGCTAAATTTTGAACTTTGGCAATTGCATGTCGACAACAGCATTCTTAGATAAGTAATTTTAATATTTTTCTTTTTCTTTTATTCCCCTGGCTGTCTCCCTACTTATTATTTTATATTAAGGCTTTTTGCTAGGGTCTTTCCATTTTTAAGATTTAGCGTTAATTATTTATTTTAGTTGAGCACCGTTTTCCCCCTTTTTTGTGCCCGCAGGCAAGTACTCTGGCTCGAAATTAGTTAAGCACACCTTATTTCTACTTTATTACTTTATTTTAGCCTTTTTGGTTGATTTGTGTTGATTGGCGAGGCTTACACCTCAGTGCACCTCAGCACTTATGCCTCACCTTGAGAAACGAAAATGTCTAAATTAACTATTTCATCCTTTTCGGTTGTGCAAACTCTTAAATTCTCCTACTTTGCCCAACTTTTTCAAATTTGAATTTGGTCAAACCAATCACATCCGCATATCTCATGGCACCGTCTATACTACACAAATATCCACTATTCAACTCAACTTACTCTCTCTCTCTCTCTCTCTCTCTCTGTTCACATAAAAATATACTTTTAGGAGTATGCAAACACCATAGGACCAAGTAAATAATTTTTAATTGGGA
>CAVNYN010274285.1:0-32954 GCA_963692815.1 Nyctanthes arbor-tristis
ATAGAGCATGATCACATACATAGCACCCGTCTAAAAGCAGCCCCACATCTTTTGTTAGATGGGTGACATGTAGGTGACCAGACTCTAAAAATATAGTCTAATCAATTTTCTTAGAAAAACTGTATATAAAATAGCCAATAAGATCGAGGAAAGACCGTACAAAAGGAGACAATCTATATATTCAATATTTTGATGTACTTGAGTTGAAGCGATAGCTAAACAATCTTCCAAATTGGAACGGCCCAACCCATGGGCATACTACAAAGGTTGTACATGCGAGCCAACCTGTAAAGCGTCACCAACCTACTCTATCACCATTCTTGACGCAAAACACATGTCAGACTTAACAAACAAGGTCCATTTCGCAACCATTTTATAAATGGGTTAATTTATAAATAAATTTAGAGCTTGTTTGAAGCTCTTTTTTTTGCAATTTATAATGAAATTTATAATGAGTAAAAATGAGTTGAGGAGATTTAATTGAAAATTAAAATGTGTAGTGATTGTTGAGTAGTTGTCAAATTAACAGTTAAATCATAGTAGATGAATTTATAAAAAGAAAAAATAAAGATGTTCAAACAACCCCTAATGTCACGTGGAGTTAATAATTAAAATGACGTAGAAGCTTAATCACACTATAGATAAAGAAAGTAGCTTGACGATATATAGCCACATGTCTAAAATTTAAAATTCAAATATATTTATAAATGGTTGCCAAACGGAACTTATTTAGATACGTTGTACTATGTAGCATAACTCCTGGTGGATCCCTAGCTCAAAGAATGAGCCCGTAATATACTAAAATGCATATGATGTATATTCCCAAATCACACCATTTCATTTTTAAATTTGTCATAAAACATGAAAAATACTATAAAACCATAATCTAGTTCTATAAAATCAGAATCATGATATGATCTAATAAAAAAGAAGCACATGCATTTCCCTATTATTAGGTGTCAGTTACCACTCGCATCATACGTCTAGTTGCATGAAATACACTTGATTTGTAAAAAATAATATATACATGCATTAGTCTAATCACAATTTACCAATTTTGATGCGAATAACATGTCGAAGATATATATAATCAAATACTTAACTTACCAACCATACCATACCATACCTTCTTGTGCACACAATTCAACATATCTCAATCGAACTATATGTCATTCACCTTTATGGCAAAATCTCCAAAACATTCAAGAGAAAAAATTGAAAAAGAACATTGATTGGTTGGAAAATTGAATTTTGCCATGAATTGTATGTAGTTAATTGATTCTTGGAACCCCCCTACAATACCTTCAGATCCAAGTGACACGTGTCAGAGCTTCTAAATGGACAACATGATTGGGCCAATATTGTGGGTACAAGTTCCTTTTCAAGAAGCTCCAATTATTGGGCCAATTGGGACCCTTTCCTTTGTTATCTATTGTGGGAGCGCACTTACCCTAGTGCCATTTGAAATGGACACTTCAATACACTCCACGTGCTTATTATATACTTTTGGGACTACCAACAAAAAGCAACTTCAATTGGTAAGATTAAAATTTCTAAAAAAATTGAGAGCTCGTTTGGAATGGTTTTAATTTTGAAGTGAAGAGTATTTTCTAAGTTATTTTTGAATTTGTGTGCCTATTTTTATGATGGTATATATATATATATTATCTAAAAGAGTTCTTAAAAGAACCATCTAAACCGCGTTCAATGTGTTATATTCACTAAATTATTATCGCTTGTTTGACTTTATTTCTACCGTACGCATATATGATTCTTAGAAGGTTTGTGGCCATCATAAGTCTTCAAGACTTATAAAGATGTTCGTATACATGTATATCCTTAATTATGAAAAAAGCTACTTGTCCACAATGCGTGACATAATAATTTATACAATGCTGACGTGGTAGATGAAGTGGAAAAATGTGATAAATAGATGGTAGAGTTGTGACTTCATAGATTGATGCTACATGTTATAGCTATTAAATTAACTATTGTACGTGGACATATCTTTTTGTCACGAGCTTGATTTGTGCTATAGCTAAAAAAGAATTAATGTACAAGTATAGGCTTCATATATTCCAATGCCTTGTTTGGAGAACTATTGCCATTATAACAATCATTGTTATATATTCCCATATCAAATGAAATTCTTGATGAAGCTATAATCACAATTACAATATGGCTCCAAGAAGAAGTGCCCATTGAAACTCTAATATTCGAGGAATTAGTCAAAATCTACTAAAAAGTCATAACGAGGAATTATAAACTATTCTTATCTTGAAACTTAGGAAGAATAACTTTTGATAAGTTTCATCAAAGAATAGAACAAATCGAATGTTCAATTCTGTCCTTTAACAATGTTGAGTGAGTGTGTGACGTCACTGACACACTAATTTTGTGTAATGCTCGCATCTTCAAGATGACGACTATAATTAATGGAGAAGTGATGGATTTCGAAATTAAATTATGTTGGTCCATGAGTAGCCCCGATGCTCCCCTGATTAAGCTTATATTTAATAAGTTGTAGTATTGTGGAGATAAAGCTACCACTAAGTATTGTGGGGGTTGAGAGATGATTAATTGCAACACTAATTCAAAACACGCAACGTACAATATTATTAATGTAGTGTTTTGGAGATACCGTTAACATCTAGTTGTTGAAGATATGAATTAATTTATTTAGACAAACAATTAGCTAGGTGAAAAAAAATTATGATAAAACGGGATTCAATTACCTTACTACCCTTAAATGACTTAATGTTAATAATTTATTTAGACAAACAATTAGCTAGGTGAAAAAAAATTATGATAAAATGGGATTCAATTACCTTACTACCTTTAAATGACTTAATGTTAATAAGGTAATTTGAACCCTTTTTGTCATAATTTTTGTTCACCTGATTTTTTAAGATAATATGGAAGGTGGAAAGTGACCAAATTTTGGCACTAGCTCCATTCTATTTTTTGATATTGTAGTGAACTCCTCATCAAATATGATAATATGGAATGGATTCAATTATATTGTGCATGGGTGTATTGAGTTTATACATTTACTCTTTTTGTTAGGTTAGTGTGATGTATATTTCATGACAAAATTCCCATTCTTTGAAGTCTGTATATATACACTCTTACTGAATTGATATATATATATATATATATGTATATCTTTTTGTACTTGAAAGTGATTTAGCCTTCTATTGCATACCTTTCTAAATCGATACATGCATGTAAAGAGAACTTACGTGATTGGTAACATCAACAGATTACTCACAATTATACATCTTCTCATTGCTACTAGACAAAATACGTATACGATCCTGTTCACACGACACAACATGATAGTGATAGATTTCTTGAGCATGCCAAAATTAAAATATATGAACAGAAAATTTCGAATATACTTTGTATAATCGATGAGTAATAATTGAGATAAATCGAGTAATAGTAGAGGGAGTGGACATTAAAAGAAAGGAAAACAACGACGACGACGACAATAATAATAATAATAATAATAATAATAATAATAATAATAATTATAATAATAAAGTGAAGCAAAAAGTGGAAATAAATGGAATTCCTTGTACCCATCGTGGACATCTAATTCTAATAAAGTTATTTACTTTTATAACAAAAAGTATATATTTTAATCCTTCTTTTTAATTATCCCTTTTTATTGACTTGTGGATTCCATTCAAATCCTAGTTCTTAAACTGATATTTTTTAAGAAGAAAATCAAATATGAAGACAATTATTGTGATGTTGATGCTGATTTAATGTAATTGAACACTTGTCAGGTTATGTTTTGAGTTCATGCACCAAATTAATTGGATATTTCCATTAGTTGCTTTCCCAATTTCTGTTGCTATATTCACATCATTTGCTATTGGACAGTGAAATTTTGATATTAACTTCACTAGGTGGGTTGTTATTCAATAAGAATAATGCTATATTGACACTCAAAATATCATTTTACACATATACGACGATACTAGATCATTAATTAAATGACAGGTCCAATTAAATGTGAAAATTTTGAGCTGTTTGTGTGTACGTATTCTCGATGGAGTTTAGCAGTTTACAGGAAACTAGATTTGGTACTAATCTAAATTGGCACAGTCGAAACTTACGGATGCAGGAAGCCCAATCAGAATAGGACGTGCTCTACATTTAACAGTGACATGATATCGATACTAGTCAAGACGAATTAATTGAATTAAGTATAGTTTCACATTAGTACGAAGTACGGTTTTTCTCTACATGGTATATATTGTAGGTGCAAAGCGTATTGGACAAAGTCATAAATTAAGGACCAACAAAAAGAGAAAAGAAAGGGTTGGGGGAGAAAGGAACCACGTCGTCAAGAGTTGAGATCGGAAGAGCACACGAATTTCATCGTTTTTTATTAATGCCGTTGGCAAGTCCCATCCTCTTGTACAAAAGAGTAACGGACATGTTCCCATGCATGTTTCCCTGTTATTAATCTTAAAAAGTTTGATTTTAATATTAAAAATAAGTAAAATTTACGTACCATGTAAAGAGTTTTTGCTTTTAAATACAACAAAGAACACACCGTTGTTCATTGAGTCCGGTTAATGACGCTAGATGCCACATCAGCGTCTAGCGCCATTCTCTGACACTTTATGTATCATTTCCGGCTGTTCACTCGCTAGGTCGCCACTTTTGAGCTTCCATGACGAGAAAGCGATATTCCAGTGTGTGTATCCGTGCTCCTCTCTCATAGAGGAAAAAAGACAAGAAAAAATTGGTTGTTTCAGGAAACGTGGAATTGCATCCATTGATAGTACGATGGATATATAGAAAGGGTCAAGTCCAAGAAGTCTTTGTTTATTGTCCATCACACACGTACCTAACCCAATATATCTCTCCTCCTGTACAAGTATATAGAAATAATTAGCCAGACTCTAATCTTGTCCAAAAAAGCTGTGAATTATTACCTTGTCTTTCTCATCAGAAAGGAGCAAGACTTCCATTCCTGCACACTATCGCTACCCCACTTCTCTTTTAGCATCCATTTCTTCTCTTTATCAGTTGAAGAGACTCAAGCTTGAGCCTGACAAGAGAGAACTGCTTCTCATCAGTTCATGAAATTCCACAAATTACACAGACAGAAAGACAAGGTGTCCTTATATTACTTCTGTTTATTGTTTTTCTATTTTATTTTCTGTCTTTTTCTTCTCTGTTTTTCTCCTTTTTTTTCCCCATTTTTCCTTTAAATATATATTCTTCCATCAGAAATCTTATTTATCTAATATATTATCTTCAGATACTATATATTTATTAGCTGATCTGATCTTTAACAGTTGAAAAATGCCTGCCATCTTCAAGTTCTTGCATGGATTCCTCACCAGCGTTTTCTTCTACTTTTTCTTTACAGGGCTTAATCAGAAACCTATGATTTTGCAAGAATAACCCAAGGGTGTATTTTTCTGAAATTTATTTATGGCTATGTACTATCAAGGAAGCTCAGAAATCCAAGCTGATGGTCTGCAGACACTTTATCTAATGAACCCTAATTATGTAGGGTATTCTGACAGTTTGTCAGTACAGAAATCATCTAATATGGTATTATGCGACACCGAACAAGCTGTCAACAGTACCGCTCAGATATCTCACGCGCCACCACTGCTGCCTCACCACTTTGTCGGCATCCCACTTTCTGCAGCCAGCGTTGGAACGCCAAATTCTCAGTACTCCAGTAATCCGGTATCAGTTCTTAGCCAGCAAGAGTTTCAGCCCTCCATGTCCCGTTTCCACCAGAGTCAGTGGAAGTCAGTTGGTGAAGCGGCCGGAGGTGGAAATCGACCAGACTTGTCTTCTTCTATGTTACCTGCAACCAATTCTGTCGGTGCAGATCAGGACGGAGCTTTCCGGAGGCCAGCCCAACAAGGCTTGTCTCTGTCTCTTCCTTCAGTTCAATCTTCAATTGGGATGATTTCATCAAAACCTGCTTCGTCTAATGGGGTCAATAATCTGCAAAGTGTAATTCTTGGATCCAAGTATCTCAAGGCAGCTCAACAGCTTCTTGATGAGCTTGTGGTGGTCGGAAAAGACACAAAAGCAGAGGGCGTGGTGGCCGGAGCTGGGGCAATGGAGAAACCGAAGATTCCAAGAGAGTCGGCCGGTGTGAATATTGAAGCCTTTAGCAATAAGGGTTATGATACTGAGCTTTCAAATGCTCAAAGACAGGAGATTCAGATGAAGAAAGCTAAACTTATTAACATGTTAGAAGAGGTAATTTGGCTCCCTATTTTAATTTCTCTCTCTTTTTCTTTATTTCAGCGGTCAGAAATTTCCAACGGATTCTTGACTCTGATCATGGCTTTCTTTCTTCTAAGATCACTTACTCACTTGTGCTAATCAAACAATATTTTGAACAAAAATCCATGAATTGGAGTTGGGTTTGTGTCAAAGCTATGTAAAGATTCCTTAATATGAAATAGTATAGTATAGATTTTTCAGTCATTTGTAAACTGAGACATGTATTCGAACACGTCTTGTCTTATTCACGAGAATAAAGTGACCTCATTTGTAGAACTTAGGGGGAACAAATAATCAATAGCAAATTTATAATTAAGAATGACCCGAGCTTGATTTCTTAAAGTAAAGCCCCCAAAAATTTAACAAAATAAAAAGGTAAAAAAAAAAAATCTTTGCATTGTTAATCCTGATTATTGGAAGATCAAAAGTGAAAAATTCGATTTTTTTTTTCCATTTTCTTCAACTTCGACTTCATTAATCAGAAGAAAACTGCTTCGAATCGAGGTTGGCCCATGCAAATTCGGCCTATTTAAGCGCCCAGTTTTGTGGGTTCAGGTCATTGTATATATGTATGTGCATTGGCCCCCCTTCAAAAATTGATTGATTTCACAGATTGATTAAAGGGGCCATGGCAGAACGTGCATAAAGATCCAAATCAGTGAAATACATAGTACAAAAGAAATTTAAGTTCATCCAGTTGGTGATTCTAATTTATGTCCCCTTTTTTTAATTATTATTATTACTATTTCTCAGTTTTTAATTTATGAACATTTTTAGGTTGATCTGAGGTACAGACAGTACCATCAACAAATGCAAATTGTTGTGGCATCATTTGAGGTGGCAGCAGGAATCCGCTCTGCTAGATCATACACTCAACTTGCTTTGAAGACAATAGCGAAGCAATTCCGGTGCCTGAGAGATGCAATATCTACACAAATAAAGGCAATAAGCAAGAGCTTGGGGGAGGCCGGCCAGAATTCAGGCGAAAAGTTTGAGGGTTCACGGCTTAAGTTTGTTGATCATCAGTTCCGACAACAGAGGGCATTGCAACAGTTTGGAATGATTCAAAACACTGCATGGAGACCTCAGAGAGGTTTGCCTGAAAGAGCGGTTTCAGTTCTTCGTGCTTGGCTTTTTGAGAATTTCCTTCATCCGTCAGTAATTCGATTCTTTTTTCCCCTCCTGCTTATCAATTATCATGTATAAAGAAATATATATGATTTGGTTTGTTTGTGATGATTCAAAATGCAGTTACCCTAAGGATTCTGATAAACACATGCTGGCAAAGCAAACCGGGCTTAGTAGGAGTCAGGTAATTAAAGATCATGCATCCATAGAACTTTTTACCTAGTCGAGTTTCGACATTGCTATATATTAGCAATGGATTATACTGTGCTTGAGCATCATGGTTTCATCGACCTTATATATTTTTGTTTTTCCAAAGCTAATGCTCCTTTCTCTTCTATGAATTAACAAAAGAGATATCAAGCAAAATATATATATATATATATATCTGGGATGGTTTCTGGCATTCTGCCTCTTGTTAAAGGGCCTCCTAGTTAGGAGAGTCATGGTCGAAAAGCTTTCTTTAAAAGCTTCTCCGGCAAATGAAAGTACTTTCAAAAAATTATTTAAAATAGATTAAAAAGAACGTAGCTTTTCAGTTTCAACTTTTGATTTTATTCCGACACTTGTAACCTTAATTTGATCTATCATATGTGACTTCCTTCTCAAAAGTCGTGTAGTATTGGTCTTTAATTTAACTATATCTTATCTAAAATGTAGTGAGAAAAGGGAAAGAAAGAAAAGAAAAAAACCATCTCATAAAAGGTTATAGTTAGAGAGGGGTCGCATTTATATATTGGTTTAAATCTTTTCTAACAAATTCTTGACGAGAAACTTTTATTCATTTTCCGATATCATCATGCATATATATATATATATATATATATAATTTGAAATAAATGAGTGGCGTGCGAATGTTTACTAGTGCTCTTTGCAGTTCTACATTAGTCATCTAATTAATGCTTGAACTGTTCAAGAATGTGATATCATGTATTCATTTATATTTTATCTTTAACATTATAGGTGTCTAATTGGTTCATAAATGCTCGAGTTCGACTATGGAAACCTATGGTCGAGGAAATGTACTTGGAAGAGATGAAGAATCAAGAACCAAATGAAAACACCATTTCCTCAGAACAGAACAACAAGGGCAAAATAGAGGAGATGCTTCAAGAAAAGAATCTCAAAAAACCAAGAAGTGGCCAATATCAGATCAATTCTCCAACCAGTAAAATTCCAATGCAAATAGAAACAAAGTCTGGATCAGATCATCAAATAACCGGGAAAGGTTTTGATGACAAGTTTAGCAGTGAAAGACTACAAGCAGGAGATCACAATTACTTAACATTAATGGCTGCAAATACGAATCCCGGCAATGGATTCAATACATATGCCATAGAAGAACTTGGGAGGTTCAATGGATCGGAGCAATTGGGAACAAGATTCCATGGGAACAATGTTTTTCTCACACTTGGATTGCCACCTTCAGAGAACAGTAAAATGGGTACAAGAATTGAAACTAGAGCAGTGGAAAATAACTACAATAGGGTTAACAACCTTCAAGAATCCCATCCCAACATTGGGTATCATGAGATTGTTGATTTCCAGAACAGGAAGCCCTTTCCGGCTCAGCTCTTATCAGATTTCGTCGCATGAAAGATTCGATAGAGATCACTCGATTCTTGTTTGCCTCGATCGAGGCATCAAATATTACGCTTATAATCATCCCAAAGACAGCACAAGAAAAGGTCATTTCTAAGAAAGATTGTGACTGCATACAGGGTTGTTAGGTAAAAGTAATTAATAGGTCATATTACGTCCATAGAATGTCATAACTACTAGTTTCTTTTAATAATTTGATTGTGTAAGATTGGACGTGGAAAGACATTTTCTAGGGATTACTTAAGTGTGCAAGCTTATTGTGTGTGTATATATGTATATGTATAGTTCATGAATGCAATGATTGGGTATATCCATGTATCTAATCAATGCCAATTTTAGCTAGTTTATAATGTGAATATGTTTATCAAGAATTTTATTTTGCTCACGCATGCATGTTATTATACATACGTGTAACACATAGCACACATATTAGTTACAAGTGTCGGGTGCTTATAGTTTAGATGTTTGACACATATACATACATGTATAATAACATGCATGCGTGTGGGTAAAATAAAATTCTTGATATGGTTTATATATATCGTGTAAACTTATTGGGTAGCACAATTTTGATCTAGAAACATCAGATGTCTCCAATATATATGAAACTATTTTTATTTACATGATCGGACAGTGGAAGGGAAATGTGTCAAATTTATACATCGAGTGTCTCCATTCTCCAGATCAAGCTATGTAGCCGGGCTAAAGAAGGTTAACCCAACTTCATATACTTTCATAGTGTTATTACATCTCATAGTTTTTGCTGTAGGCCTATTGCGATGATTTTTCGCAATGATAATTTTGTTACTATAGGCATGTACCTACAGTCTCCTAGTAACGACTATCTACCCTGTAGCGACGACATATATAGCGGTGACGTGGATGTCACCAATAAAGATTATATGATTGGGCCACAAAAATTTTTTGACCCCGCCCATGACCCCATCAATGCCCAGCCCATTTCTACCCCAGCTAATGGAAGAAATTATTTGCACGCCCTAGGATTCGAACTAGAGACCTCCCCTTCACGAGCAAACACCTCATTAGTTGCACTAAATGGATTTTCGATTAACATTTTACATTTATAATATATATTATACAGATTATTACATCTATAGCGTTGAACATGGTACCTATAGTAACAACTTATCGTCAATATAGGCCTCAACAAAGACCGGAATTCTTCCCACCAACAGTATAGCGGCGACTTCTATGTCACTGCTATAGATATTTACGTTGTCGCCACTGCAGATGGTACCTTTAGCGGCGACATAATTTTCTCGCAGCTATAGGGGTTAGGCTACAACTACGACTGATAGTTGTCGCTCTAGCTAAAGCTATAGCGACGACTTTTGGTGTTGTCGCTGGTGATCGTCGCTATTGGCCTTATTTTTGTAGTGATTTCTCCTAAGAGATGAAGCCTTCTGTCAGCACAAAAAATCAACAAGCAATTCTCTTGCCAAGAAGATCTCGTTTCATTAAAAGAGCTCTCATTTTCTTCAATCTATAATATCTTCAAATCTTGCTACTTTAAACCAAAGTTTTACTAAATTTATGACGAGAAACAATTATAAGAAATTGCTTTCGATATACCAAGGCCCATACGATCTAATGACATCCTAATTATTAGTTTTCTAAACTCTTGTTTAAGTGTTCAATTTGCTTGCTCTACAATCCCTTTGTAATATACATATATAAAATAAATTTACTTTCAAAAAAAAAAAAGGAATTGCCTTTTGAATATATTTTTTTTTTAGGTTCTTCTTTATAATGTGTTATCTACTTAGAATGTTGTAGAAGAAACTGATTTAAAATAATTATTAAACTGAGTATATACAGGTGATGTTTTTAACCTTATAACACAAAGAAAAGGATTACCATATTGTTCGTCATTTCATTTTCATTCTAAAATCAGCCTATTCACCAAACCCAACTCTTATCTTTCCAAGACTCTTCATTATCACCTACATCTTTCCAAAACGCTACATTGTTGACATTGATTTTAAATGTCGGATCTCACTGTAAAAACAATATGCTAGTTTATAAAGCACTTGTGCAAGAATTAAAAGTTGCCAGATGTGCCTTAATCATGACAACTCGGAGCTCTATCTCTCTTTCATACCCATGCAAGGAAAAAAAAAAGGGAATGGCTCGAAAATCCAAGCTCTAGTTATAGTTTTATTCATATTTCAAAAACAGAGTACATCCGAGGAGAGGGAGACATATGAACCTTACCAAAAAAAAAAAAAAATCCCATATTGTCCTACCACTACCATGGATGCAAAGGAAGTTCTACTTCCCAAAGACAAGTATATGCAAGGCGTAAACTGTAAACTTGAAGTACTACTCCATATACGTAAGGCTTAAAAGAACAAACAAATAAACAAATTAATGAGTGTGCAAATAGGGCAGTTGTAATCTATCCAATCTAAGAAGCCCAAGAAGGTTTGCTATTTGCTTGATGTCTCTAATAAATCCTTCTTCTCTCCTCTGGTATCCCATTAATGCCAAAAGATCAGCAACATTGTTCCCCTCTCTTAATATGTGCAAAAACTGCATAGTTATCTTCTTCGCCATCTATTGAATTCGAACCACTATATACACTATTTTACAAGATAAGTGATCACCAATTCACAATCCTTCTTCAATTAGCATGTGATTCATTTATCAGAAATTAATCCTTCTTGCCACCATTGTTCATCTCCTAAACTTGCAGTCAAATTCACCGTTGAAGCAGTATACTAGTGTGGTAGCATGTTGGATGATTTCCATTTTCTGTCTGGACTGGTTTTGCACCCAATGAAATATATATAGACTATTTTGCTCTATTTCTAAGAGTGGGATTGAGTTGCTACTTCTCTATAGGCTCAGGATTATTCCTATAATTTTACTAATCTTTTCAAAGGTTAATTTCACAAATCGTCCTTAACCTTTGGGTTAGTAATAGTTGGAAGCCCAACTTTTCATTAAATCATACATAAAATCCCTGTTAACGGTGTCCGTCAATTTTACTGTTAATTCCTTAAATAAATTATCATTTGGTTCCTTATTATTTTAAATTAAGAAATAAAAATGTTAAAAAAATAAAAAATTAAAAAAATAAAAATTTTTATTTTAAAAAAACAAAGGGGGGCTTCCCACACTTGGCTATCGGAAGATAGGGAGACTCCCCCTCCACCACAAAAGGCTGCCGGAAATGGCCTGGCTGCCATTTCCGAAACATTTACTTGTCTTTTTTCTTTATAAAAAAATTATAGTATTTATTTTTTTTAATTTTTAAAATTTTTTATTTCTTAGTGGCTGTTGGATTCTCATTATCGTCATTGAATTATAATGAAAAATTATAATTAGATGAAATGAGTAGTGTATATTTAATAAAAGTTTAAAATTTATAGTTATAAATAAACAATTATTAAATTAGTGATTAAATCAATAATATGTGAAATTATAATGTGAACGGAGAATGAGAATCAAACACGGCTTTAATTTAAAATGATTAGAGATATAATGATAATTTATTTGATGAATTAATAGTAAAATTGACAAAAACCGTTAAAAGAAATTATACGTGCGACTTAATGAAAAATTGACGACCTAAAAGTCAAAAAAAGGTCGGAGTTACAATCGAAATGATGGAGAGGACATGTGAAATTAACCCATTTTTAATGAAAAAATGAAAGGAAGGGAGAAAGAATGGAAAGAATGATGGAACAAAACCCCCTTCACTCCCCAAACCCATATTGCTTTCTCATCTGCATCAAAACGCAACTTCTGAATATTGAATAATGGAGGGTAGCAGCGGAGCCAACGACTGCAGCTGGACAGAAGCCGTTGAAGACCTTGTGCATGCCGGAGAAATTGAAAAAGCCATCTCTTTTCTTGAATCTAGAGTCTTCACTCTTGAAAAGGAGAAACAAAATAATGATCAATCGTCCACCGCCTTGCGAGACTTGTCCAAGCTGTATTCTACCATAGGGTTCTCTCTCAAAGCCGATCAAGCCCTATCTCGCGCTCTCCAAATCAAGCATCAAAAAGGGTCTGTCACAGTCCCCCTTCTTCCATTTTTTTTTCCTCGAGAAAGATAGTAAAGAATGTTCATTTTAGTTCGGGATTTTGTTCGAAGTGGTAAAGTGTGTTTGATGCACGACAAGTTTCGTGCTTTCTATCTTTAGGTCTTTATTTATTTATTGCTTCTTGTTCAGGAATCTGTTTCATTCCTCTATAAGACATGTTCGACAGTTTTGTTGGTGGTTCCACACTTCTATTCATGGAATCTAAGTTATTTACTATATGATTCAAGAATAATCTTACAAGTTAATTTTCCTGCATCTGATCCGCTGGTGTGTTCACGAGATAGGGAAATTAGTGATTTTGCTATCATAGCACCAACTGGATTTTTTTGATGCGGTATTACATTATCATGTAATATATAGAAAAAAAATTCATTTGTTCTTTTTGAGTTTACTGTTTTAGTAAATTGAGATTTGGGAATCAAACAAGTGTTTAGCCAAGAAATTTTTGTTCTCATGAGTTCTAGTTTGCTTTTATGCTATTAATTTTTGGCAGTTCACAATTTCTTGTGGCTATTCAGGGATTTGCATATTGTTAAGGAGCCAGCCCATGATAGAGATTCAAAATCTCACAGTTTGCAGAACAAGGTTTCAATTGCTGGTGGAAATGCACAAGATGGTTTGTTTTCTTTTTCTTTACGTTTCATTGTTTGTTTCTAAGTACCATAGATTGTTATGTGAATGTTTTAGAAATTTCATTATATAACTGTACTTATTTTCTTTTTCTTGAATCTATTTACTTGGTTTTTCTTAGCTAGTGGTTTATTTTTTCTGCAGTGGTTGTTCAAGAACTAATTGAGCATGTTTTTTGAAGGTCATTCTGCAGATTCTTTAGGCTTGCAGAAGGTTAGCTTGTCTCAAGAGAGCTTTGAAGATGATGGTGCGCACATATTCATTTATTACAGCATCAATAAGCTGTATTCTTTGTTTGAATGCTGGGCTGGATGTTATCAGCCAAAAATTAAAAATAAGTACTTCTGGTGAACTTTCACATTCACATATGATAATTTTTGTTAGGCTCACCATGCACTTAAGGATCCTGTCCTCCATTATTCAAACATTCTGCTGTCCTTGGGAATATTCAGTTCCCTAGAGTACGATTATTGCCCTGTCTCTACTTGTACTTGCATTGTCGTCCGTACTAGTTGAATTGAAGGCCTCCTGGATGATACAGATTTTCTAATTGCTTGTCTCTTTATGTCATGCATGGGTTTTACCATGTAATTCTTGGAGGTGGACAAGTGGATGGGTTGTCTCTACGTCATTAGCAACAAGCTCCCTGAAATGCAGTAAATGGTCATGGATGTCACTTTGTAGGATAAGTTATATTTTACATGTGTTATCAGCCCTTGTAAATAGTCTGAATACATATACATAAAATGATTAGGGCATTAAAAAGGGAAAGTGACCATACCTGAAATAGCTGTCAAAATAGATGATGTCCTATGATAAAACAAGTATTTCGTTTAAAATCCGAAGTCAATTTTTTCTCTCATTACTCTCTGCTTCCATGAATTGCCCTTTTGCCTTCATTCCTATAGTAACTAGTATTTCACTCTGGTTCAATGACTAAATGTATCATAGGGGAGCAAGGTGGCAGTCCTCTTGAATCTTGATAGTGGAAGATTGGTTTGGTAAGGGTATGCATATAGTTGGAGAGAAATGAAGAGCGTGGGGAGTGGAACAATTTTCTAAGTTGATTATTGGGGAACTTGGAATAGTCTTTTCACTTCTGCACATGAATGAAAGACCTGTTGCTTGGAATTTTGGGGGTGCTTATTATGCTAACACCATAATTATGTATTAATTCACACAAAACGAGAGAGAGAGAGAGAGAGAGAGAGAGAGAGAGAGAGATCCGCTGCCTCTTGCATTATGAACCATTCTGGCTGCCTTTCTGTTCATTCAATGGGACTTGCAATTTCAAATAAATATCCTATTGCTGCACTTTTACCCCTTAAAAATTGGGGGGGGGGGGGGAATGGTATCTTTTTCTTTCGATTAAATCGGTGAATTTTGTTCAAGTGAACTAAAAAAATATTGTGGTAAACAATAGATATGCTAAGGGGTGTGCATGTTTCCGCTTTGATTATAGGAAGCACTTGACATGATCTAAAATGAGTAATGCTATTTATCTAGTCTCCAGTCTAGTTGGCAGCATTATATTGGAGGATGGGTGGAGATGCATAAATACAAGGGGGTATTAATTTATTCGAGGGCCAATAAGAAAATGGCAAGTAGTCTCCAGTCTAGATAGATAGCATTATTTATCTGAAATCATCTAATTAATCACAATTTAACCAGTACTTTTAAATCTAGTTGTTAACCCAGCTGTGTACTTCACCGAGGTGTGAAAAATGATTCATGTGATCAATGATAAAATTATTAGAAATCTCTCTCTCTCTCTCTCTCTCTCTCTCTCTCTCTCTCTCTCAGGCACACATTGATTTCGTGAGTGCATATACATTATAACTTTCTAATAGTTGAGAATGTATTTCGTGAACAGAGCTACAGTTATTAATTTAGAACCTTATTTTTAACATACGGAATAATATTAGTTTCTCCAAATTATATTAACATTACATCTTCTAATAGCTTTTAGAATATCAATTATGAAAATTTCAGAGAGATTCGTAAACCGGTAGATGTCTCAAGTTTGTGCCCTAATATGCCTTATTTGTGGCTGTTTCCTGGTTAATTTCTTAAATATTAGGGAAATATATTGGAGTCCTTAGAAATATGTCATTCACTCTTGTGATTGTTTCTGACTGCTATTAACACAGATAACATCAATCATAAATGTGCAGCTTCTTTTTTATGAAACCACTGCCGGATCTCCTGAATAAATTATCTTGCATCATATTTTGATGTTTGATCATCAACTGCACCTAGTATGACATTTATGAGACTTTGTAGGTTCTAGTGAAGGAAATTTTACTTCATAACGGGTTGATATTGGTGCAAGCTGATCTATCATCATAGAGCAATCCTGAACCCAACGGGTCATTCCTTTTTCCGATATATGAAATGAATGTACCTATCCCAACAATCGTAAATGGAATTTGAATAACTCCCTATTCACTCGATTTTCTTATTGCGATTTAGAGGAAAAGATTGTATAATATATTGTGACTGCTAAAAGGGGAATAGAATTAACAATTTCAAATGTATGACAGAAATCACCTTCCAAATCATTCAAAATATGGATTGCTTGTCTGTTTCATCAATCATTTAGTAGCATGGGCATTATAATACTATTTTCTAAATTTAAGCATGCTTAATGTTAGGGGGTGTTTCCTTTTGATTTTTGAGAATTGATTTTGTGAAAAAGTGATTTTCTCCTCTTCTTCTTCTTTTGTTTCTTTTTTTTTTTGTGGGGGTGGGTGGGGGGGTGGGTTGTGTGGTTGAAAAGTTATGAATTTACAAGATTATTTTAGCAAATAATTGTGTGATTGAAAACGGGTTTGAGGGAGAATTGATATTGAAAAATCAAAACCTTACAAGGCCTTAGTAATGGATAGTTGATTTTTGTATAGTCTTAAAACATAATTTCTAATTTCTCGTACGCTCTATTGTTACGTTGGCCCCTCATTTTCCTGAAGTTATCTATTTTTGGATTTTCATCTAAGTTAAAGAGTGGTGGTGATTGCAGACTGGGAAGCAATCGCAGATCGTGCTCCTCATGAATTACTGTCCCCAAAAAGTTTGCCCGAGGTATCAAACCTTTCTCTCAAAGATTCAACTGCACAAAGCACCAAGCAACGTGGAAGGGGAAACTTTTCATACAAGAAACATGGTTTGTACAGTGATTACGAGTCTGATGTACCTGTTATTGATGACTTAGAAGACAGTGCGGTAGGCACAGCTGAAAACATGGAAATAAGAAATTGTATGTCTGTTGAATTCTCATTGCTTTTAATACAATGTCATATCTGAATTTTGACTGCATGAAACCTCATATCAGTTCTCTTCGAACAAAAGGATTATTGATTTGATTATTTCATTTTATTATTTTTCTTCTTTCCTTTTCATTGGTGCATTTGTATTAACAGATCTTATTGTTGCATTAGAATTTGAGGTTTATGAATTTAGTCAATTTACCAAGTAATGCATGTTATTAGAGATTTGTAGGATCACGTTATTCTCTTGGTTCCTATTCTGAAGCAGTTAGCATTCTCAAATCTCAAGTTGGAGACTGACCTGTCAAACTAATAGACTCTTAATTATGGAATTGATCTCATGATTCTTGACATCATTTTTCAGTAAGTATTAGTGTTGATTTTGAACCATAATTACTTGGCAATGCTGCTATGTTGATTGTAGTTGGGAGTTCAGATGCAAGTGGTCTCTGTTCTTGGTTTTGAGTAACTTGTGCTTCCATAGCGTATTGAATCACACCTCTTTGATTATTAAGTTGTTAGAGTGGACGAATTTATTTATTCATGTTTATATCCTCGTTCGGGTAATTATGGAATGTTATAAAGTGCTTTAGCTGACGTTCTTTACTTGATATTCAGTGAAATACGGTACACATCACGTTCTAGTTCTGGTGGACTTTCCTCCAAGCACCAGGACCACTGACTTAGAGAAGGTGTTGGAGAAATTCAAAGATCGTGTTGTGATTCGCTGGGTTAATGATACGGTAGCGCTGGCAGTGTTTAAAGCACCATCAGATGGTAATGGCATTTTCTATATTTGATGTGTCAGGAGCTTTGCTTTCTTTTTTTCTTTTCTTTTCATTTTTTTTTTAAGTGAGTTTTAGTATTATTAATTTATTAAAGATCTGAAAGTTGAGACTTCACAACTCCTGGCAAGTTTTTTACTGAAGCTCCCCACTTATCATTTACGTGAAGCTTTCGTGGTTATACCCATAGACTGTTAAGGAGTGTTGGCCTCAATGTAGATTGTAGAGTAAGTGTAAGCACAAGGTTTTCAGTCTATCTTTAGTTCAAACTTCTATGAAGCGAGACCACTTTATATTTGGATACAGTTTTTTACCAGTTGAGTAACAATGGAAGTCTTCTTTTCTGATTATAATATAAAGCCATATTTATGAGGTTTATTTTAAGCTACAGCTAAGAATCATGGAGGATTGAGCTTGTAAATCGATGTATTTATGTGTACTGTGTACCTTTTCTTTAGTTTTTGGTGTCAATCCCATTCCTTCTGCTAAAACAAGAAAATTCTCTTTCAATGTGCATTAGACAATGTATGCCGTACATCAAATAAAATAGGAAATTCATTTAAGGCGTGATGAATTATAAAAATTCTTTTATCTCGGGATACACTCCCATATACTCTCTGGGCATAAACCAGATTTTAATATTGAATTAGGGGATCATCTTTCTGGTTCTTTGCTTATCTCCTGTCCACTTCAGCAGCAAATCTTCTGGGACAAAAGATTTTTCAGAGTATCTAATTGTTTCTCCACCATAAAAGATTCAAGAAGGATGGTTAGTTCAATTCTTCATCAGATGAGTAGTCAGAGGTTGCATCTCGAGTATTGCTGTGTGCTTTTAGATAATCTCCATCCCAGGGTTGTTATTGACTGTCTTCATGTATAGCACACACTTGTAGACACGAAAGCAGCTTTTGCTCTCAGTTCAAAAATATATTACAAGATTTGCTTTGTGAAAATTTTTGGTGTTATTATAGTAATTTATTACTGAATTGTTTGACTGCTTTCTTGAGATTGAGTTTGTATCAGTTGAATAAAACTTTTCTTTCTCTAATATAGCTCGTGAAGCCCTTACTTCTGTTCAGTTCTCATATACACTACGGGCACTGGAAGAAGACGATGAACTTTTGAGCTTAATTCCACCAAAAGGTAAGAGTCGTCATTGTGCATGCTATTTTATCTTCAGATACCGATAAAGACAGCAACTCAAAATTTCTTAGCATTGTTATTAGTACACACCAAGACTTAGGATTAAAGAGGCTCTTCCTTTGGATATGTCAATCAAAAATTTTTTAGCCACCATTTGTTCTGAAGAGGCCGTTGTTGGTTCATTGGATTCATGTAATCCCTGTACAGATCTAGAGCCCCCACGTCAAAGGCCTCGAACATCAGCAAGAACTGCCCAGAGAATGATTGCACAAGGAATGGGAATAAAGTTGCCATCAACCTTTGGGTCAGCAGAACTCAGAAAACAGGAAGATGCCCGGAGGAATCGCATAGTTTCCAGACAAAACATGAGGGATGATGCCTGGGGTGATGACGATGATAGAAACTAGAACGTGGTGGTTTTTCTTTTGGGATATTAATTTTCTTCTGCTGGGATTTTGTGACATTCAATTGATTTTACTTCGGCATTTTAAGAAAATACATTTTCTTGTAAAGTGAAAACTCTGTACATTTTGTGTTCTAACATTTGTGGACCTTGAAGAAAATTCAGTTCCTTTGACCTCCTCATCTATCGTCCCTCAAATTCTTTGTTATAAATATTTCACTTAGGTGCTTGAGGTGCGTAGCGTATTCCACATCTTGTCTCGATTGTAGACTGCGCTTTATGATGTATTTATTGCGCCTTTTCAATGCTTTTTAAATACATGTTTTGGAGGACACTGTTGGAAATCCGCTGACAAATGGGTTTTTGCCATGTCATATTTATATTTATATTTATATCTATATTGTCCCCTTCAGATGATATTTTATCGGTTTTGGAACGGATCGGGCTTATTTTATCATATTATCATCCCAATTGCGACACCAAACACATTTTGACCCAAATTTTGGTCAAAATTATGCATCGGAAACACCCGCAAAATTTTACGTTTCAGCCCCAAAAAGACCCCACCCGGCCCGGCTGCCACGACCAACCCCACCAGCCCGGAACGATACTTCAATTAGCCGCTGTCGTTTAGTATTGAGCAATTTCTCAACGTATATTACATTTGTTCTTTCTTCCGCCTGTGTTGAAGAAGAATCGTCAATGAAAAGAATTTGAATATTGATATGTAGCACCAGTACTGCTTAGCACCAGTCTAGGTGGCATCCAATGTTACATTAAATAATAAGTGGAATTTAATGAATAATTAAATGACCTATTTAATTCAATTTATCATTTAATGTCACGTTGATATGGTGCCAAGCACCAGTGGTGCTAAATAGTATCACTCAAAGAATTTTATTTTTCGAAGAGATTCAAATTTTGCCACTATACAAGGTTGAAAATGACGTAATTTGGTGTGCTCCATGCCTCCGTCCTGTGTCCCATATGACTTCAAACTTTGGAAGGCCTCTCATCACGGTCATCGGCATTATGTACAACAAGAAGATCACACGTTTTATCAACAAAAGATGCTATTTTTTGCCAAGGATACACTTGATACCAGTATCAATTGAGTTGCATTTCGACGAATGATAGCACATAAGGAGCAATTTATTATTGGGTGGTTGTTCCTCATCCTAATGTGGAGTTCGATTTATCTATGATTGTCTAATAAGAAGCATCCATCTCATACAGTGGTATATCCTCACCTTACTTCAAAAATTAGTTTTCAGAGAGTAGTCTCAATAAAAATCTTCTCATTTGGCGTTCAATTTGGTTTCATTGAAAATATAGATTAATACTAAACATGCATATAATATAGTTCTGGGTTTCATGCACTAGAAATCTTGTGCTATAACAGCACTGGGCAATGATATATCATAATATCATAACACATCACTATTTTACAAACCACATCAGTGGCTGGTATTATACCATACAATTGTTGTGTTGCTTGATATAGAATATTGGAGATAGATCAGAGCCGTTATATATGTGATCGCCTAGCTAGTGCAAACTACATAGAATTAGTACCAACAAGAATCCATTTACAATTATCAAATCTCATTTCTCTATGTAAACAATTAATCAGAGGGTGATCAAAAAAATTAATTGGAAGATGGATCGTAAAAAGAGAGTAACTGAGGTGGAATACAAGAAGATTGCTTCCAAGCCCTAGAATGCAACATTAGGATTTCTTTAGTCCTCTCTTTGGTTTTCTGGCTGCTCCCAACTTGAAGCACCAGACACAATTTTGTCACCACCCCAACTTGCAGCATCTCCTGAAGAACCCTAGAATTTGCTGAATACTTTGAAATTGAAGAGATGATTCTCACTGCCTTATCACTTGCCACATGAGAAACCCTAAGTATTTTCTTGGAAACAATGGCTAATCCAGCTCCATGTTTCAAAAGCTCGGCCCGACCCTCGGCGCACCCACATAGCTGATCCAAGATTGTCATGATAAGCTCACAAGCCCTTCTCTCATCCGTGTCAAGAAGTAGCTCAATTAGTACTGAAATTAACCCTCCTTGGACCGCTTTGATTCGATTTCTTCCCCATGGACAAAGCTCGACAAGAAGCTTCAATGCTGCCTTCGAAGCTTGCTGTGAGATCTTATCTTGCAAAATCTTTGCTATTTCGATGAAGAATTCGGGCTTGATCCCAATCAAATGCACTGGATCAGCCACATCTAAAGAAGATTTCAAGATCACTATTGCATGAGCTCTAGATTGGTAAGTTCCACATTTCAAAATGTGCAATAAACCTTCCAAGAACTGATCATCATCTGATCCCAGGATTCTCCTAAAAACAGAATCTGAGATTTCCAGATGATAAAGAATGTTCAACGCCTCATCACTTGACTTGATAATATCTGAATCTTGATCCCAATTATCCAATGGAATTTTCTTTACAAGTGATGCTAAGTATTCAACTGCACCAGCAGCGGCCTCCAAATGCCTTCTGCTACTTTCATTTGAATGCAAGATGGACCGGAGTCTCTGCAGGCAATCGAGCTCTGTTTTTGGCGATTTCTTGGCCTCGGCGAGGAGCTTAACAATGTGGGATCTTTCGACTGATGCCTTTGGAGTTGGAATTCTTTCGATCCCATAAGATGAATTGAGAGTGCACCATGCTTGAATCAATCTCCTTAGTGTATGATTTGGAGTGAGATCAGTGTCGAATACCTCTTGTTTCGTGACAGGACACGTCCTGTTCTTGATCGAAAACAGCCATTTTTCGATGTTTTCCCTATCGTAGGTTATGCCAGTCGAGATGGTAACCGGATCCTTCATCAGTTGCATGGAGATTGGACAAAGAAAATAAGAAGGGACTTCAACCAATTCATCCATTGATGAAAATAACCAAATCCCACCTCTCAAAAGGCCAAGAACCTTGCTTTAAAGCCAAAAAAGGGTAGGATTTTTCGACTAATTTAACTCCGAATCACGATGAATCGATGAAGGTCGTTGCAGTATTGATGCAGAGAAGATAAGGTTAATTATATATAGCAAATGAAGGTTACAAGTTGGATAGGAGAAGTCAATATGTGCAAAATTAAGGGGGGAAAAAAGGAGTTGAAAATGGACTTTTTCCAAGGTTTTTGTTTGAGTTAGCAAAAGTTCAAATTATGACTTTTAAAGCAAATTAAAAAATGGGGCAAATGAATTTAATGCATGTGGTTCAATGGAGGAGACGTCGGTGTTGCAATTCGTGCCACCCTTTTGACTCTGTACATATATTAAAAATATGAAATAATAAATAAATTAGTTGAAAATTAAAGAAATATTATTATGAATCTGATGCAGGGTTATTCAAAGCTCAACGGCGTGGAGTGGGACGCCGAGCGCCGACAACAGCTCATGGGACCTCCGCACATTTCTAGGCACTTGATTTTTGAGATTTTCTATTGAGACAGATTAGATTGTAAACAAAGAGTCCAATTTTAATAGAAAATAATTACATCATATGTCACATGTGACTGACTATTTTCTGTGATCAATCTAGCTCTATACACGTAACTTGATCTGACTCTATAAAATATATCTTGATTTTCAATATGAATGGATGGATCCATATGCATGGTACTTTGAACTTGGACAGATGGTTCTAGACTTAAATAGACCACGAGAAAGAAATGGTTATGGCACTCGTCTTCTTAGTCCTGATCTAACACTATATGATATGGCACTCCATACATATAATGCTAGAATAATTTTACTTATAGTCTCACTTTAGTGTATGGTATACTCATCACATGGAAATGACATACATACATGCACTCACTTAATCATTGGGTGCGTTAACAACACACATAATTAGGTATTAGAAAATTTTTGTACAAATTATTTGCTAGATAACAATACTTCTAAGAGGTGTTATTATTTTACTTTCTATCCATATTAATGTATAAATGCACACCACGCGAATTTACGGCAGGATGTTCCATAAAACTTTTGTACAAAGTGATACAAGTTGAGCTTTTTACTTTCTTTTCAGGTGTAGAAGGATAGAGATTATTTTGAGTGGCATGCATGTAATAACAAGCATTAGGGCACACGCACAGAATCTAAGAGAGAACAGATATGGATATCGATAACAAAAGTTATTCGAACCCAACCATCAAGAAATATATATGCAGCACTAACGAGAAGTAGAAATTTTAACCTCGATTAAAATTTAAAAATTGTTTATATTTAGATAGGCGCCAATAGTAAGTTTAGTTATGTTTCACTACAATCAGGGTCCATATCATAAAAGTGATATGACTAACTATATTAATACTTGGCTCCTTCAAAAAAAAAAAAATATATATATATATATATATTAATACTTGGAGAAACTTGACTATCCATTGTGATAATTTGTCTTTCTTTCCCCCTTTATATAAGTTTATATATCAGGATTTTGTACAATGTTATTAAGTTCACATACTGTTGCTTTAATGGACGAACAACCCAATTCTTGAAACATACTACAACCGGCTGGCAGAGAACCGGCATTGAGGTGCCACACCTTTCCATGGATGTGAGCTCTCGAGGAAGATGAGCCTATTATCCCTAGAGTAACTTTTGTCTGTTGAGCAACTTCCCTTTTAAATTTAGGTCTAGATTTCTAAATTGTCTCGTGCTCATTATAACTTGATTGTTAGGTGAAGCATGGCAAAGTCTTGAATTCTCTACACTATCTCTACCACTCCAAACACTTTACTAGTTTCATTTTTTGTTCTCATATTTCTTTAGTTGTGAGCGTGGTTACCTTGACCATCAAGGTGGAAATAGTCGTCGACCTCCCATAGGTGATTTTTGTGTTGTTGTGAAGGCCTTGGAGCTTGTTAGGTAACATAGCTAAATTATATTATTACTTCTCTAGTTTAGTAAATAAATATAAACAAAAATGAAAAATTAGACTATTTTTGTGAGATCGAAATAGTAAATATTTTAAAAATAGAAAATAAACTGCTAACAAGAAGCTAGCTAATTTCCAACAATATTCATAATAATAGTTTTGTTTAAATTTTTCTTGCATAGATAGATTTTTTATATTGCCTTTGAGTTAGTAAAAGGGGTTTTAAGTGTGAATGGTCCCTTATTGATTCTCTTTGCCTTGTTTCTTCTCAGCAACGTTGGCTTGTTTGCATCCATAGCTCCCTTAACTTTGCTAGTAGCAAAATTCTTAAACGTTGCGTTTCCTTCATTCAATTGCCTTGTAACCTCGCTCTCTTCTTTCAAATAATATTCGAGTTTTTGTTTAAAAAAATAAATAAATAATATCCGAGTTTAAAGATACTCCGCCCACAAATTTACCCATTTGAGAGAAAATGGACCCCACCTGTATGGTGGAGTTGAGTTCCTGTCATGTGAGTGGACAAAATTACGGTATTTCAAAAGTAATATTATTCATCCTATTAGCAAAATCAATAATCAATATGTGAATACATGACATATAATTTATTATTAAATGAAAGGTCGTGAAGACAAAGAGGCGAGTTCCTACCCGTTACTGCCCGGGACCATCCTCGTATTGTGTTCCCCTGTCGTGAACTGAAGAATGAACTGTCCATTTGTCTCCAAGAGCAGTTTGATTTAGTTATATTATTATGTTATTAATGGACGCTAATTAGTACAAATTAACCGCCAGGACCTGTTTTAACCGAACAAACGGAAAAGGTGAACTACGTAAATAGTAAAAGTCGAAGCCTTTCATATATTCTTTGCTGATTTTAAAGGCGAAAGCCATGGATCCAATGTTCGATGCAATAATTCCACCCACTGTCACACTCCATATTCAATTCTTTCTCCAAAATCTAAAACCCAGAAAAGAAAATGGGTGCTCAGAAATTGCTCCTCAAGATCAGGCTGCAACTTGCTTGGCTTCACCTGCGATCCCAAACTGGTATGCTCTGCCCTTCTCAATTCTTTGTACTGGAACCGTTTGTGTATGTCAATTGCATCAAAGTTTGATTATAATTCAGATTATAATTCATCTTTTTCTTGTGGGTTTATCGTAAGACTTGAGGAAAAGGCTATGTCAATTGGTCGAAACATTTTTCTTTTTTGATGATTGTTTTATGAATTGCGTTTGATTATGGCTATGGGTCTTTTGTTGTCTGGAATTTTTCTAATTCTGGCAACCTACTTGGATCCTTTGTTGAATTCATCTGTCAATTCCTTGCTAAAGTTCATGGCTTCACAGCTATTGAGTTCTTGTTGGATGCAATTACTAATAGAAGTTCGGAAGGTTCAGAAATTCTACCAAGAAAAATAATTTCAATTTCTATTTTTAGTTTGTTTCGGATTGAATTTCAGTTCACATAGACCGGTAATTGTACAGATTGATGTGGTGAAATGCAATGTTATGGAAGAAGCAATACCACTCAACTCATTTCTTAATTAAAGTTATCAAATAAAATTTGAAGTAAACGCTGGATCATATGTAAAGTAGTAACTAATAGAAATTAGTTGGAGAGCTATAGAAGTGTTAATTCTTGAATCCAGATAACTGATATATGCATAGGTTATCTGTGGTTCCTTTGTCAATAATAGTATATGAAGTTAGAAGATTCCAGGTTTTATTAACTGCTCGGAACAATTATTATGTTTTAAGGTCCGGTATCTCTTGCGAAGCGCTTCTCATACAAGGACATAAAGAAGGCGACAGATGGATTTAAAAGGATCATTGGTAACTCTTCACAAGGGAATTCTTACAAGGCTAGATTTCGAAGTGGCGTTGTTGCTACAGTAAAAGAAGTCAAAGGTTTTGATGAATGTGATGATACCTCCTTCTTTAGGGAAGTTCAGCTCCTGGGGCGTTTGCACCACCGCCACATTGTTGCTCTTAGTGGTTTTTCAACTGGGCCTAAACGGTACTGCTACATATGATTTTCTTTCCCCTTGTCATATGTTGTCAATTTTTTTCCTGTCCGCGAAACCAGGATTGCATGGCTTCCATAAACCAGGAAAGTCACTGTGTCATTGGAAGTTCCTCAACTACTATAACATTTTATAATGTGTGGACGAGTTATCGAGTCCTCAAATCCTTTGGTGCATCTTGCAGGTTTCTATTGTTCGAAAACATGGAAAGGGGAAGCCTTAAGGAGTACCTGACTGGTAATTTACACCACAAGTTATTCTGCATCTTCCCAGCTTAAATTTCTTCAAAAATATTTGGCACTCTGCAGATCCTTTGAAAACTCCCTTGAATTGGAAAACAAGATTGCAAATAGCTGTTGGAATTGCGGCAGCATTGGTAAATCGAAGTCGCAATATATATTTTTTTTTTTACCTATCGAACATCAAATGAATAATTGCATATAAAGATTTGCTAAAATGATATGATTGTATCGTAATGCAGGAATATCTGCACTTCTTCTGTGATCCACCAGTTTATCACGTCTCTATAAGTTCAAGCACCATAATGTTAGACGACAACTTAACACCAAAGGTTAGGGATACATCAAGCCATCTTTACAATCTCTCTGTCCATAAATGGCTGCATCCAACCAGATGTTTGAGGATTGTGTTATGCTTATTGAAAGTTAAAATGTGTTCACTCTATAGCTTTCAGATATTAACCTTTTTCATTCATCTGGAAATGAAGACATACTCCCCAACTCTACACGTTGCAAAAAAGGTATAGCTTAAGCAAACTCCATATACTTCCTCAAATCTTTATTGAGTTCCTAACTTCCTAGTGTGCTTCTGCTGTTTAGAATGTAGGGGTCAGACATGCAAAGACTTGATATTTCAACTTGGTTTGCTGCTTCTCGAGCTCATTACTGGGCAGTCAATGGAAAGAAGCGGTGCCGACTTAGTGCAATGGGTTCAAGATTCTTACTCACCGAGGTCCATACATAAGATAATGGATCCAGATATTGGAAACAACTATGACCAAACAGAACTTAATGGCCTTCTAAATGTTGCAAGACTCTGCATAAAATCTGTCGATAAACACAAAGTATACACCTCTCACATACTCTGGTATCTCCAGAAGAAGGTGAGAATTTCAGGAGACTAGTATCGATGTACAAAGTTTTGTTCATTTGCACAAACCAAAGTGAGTTGAGCTGACTCCTGTTTCAACAGTTTTGACGTTTGTAAGTCAAAAACTCCCACAATTCTTAAATCTTATAACCTTATTCACATGTTTACGGTGCACCGTTCAACACTATTCAATATTATTATGGCCTGCTAGATTACCAAAAACCACAACCCAGGCTTATGAACTAAAATTCAGCAGTGTGATTTGCAATAAGGTCACCACCACTTCGATTAAAGAATGGGTTAGTACCAAACATGAAAACGCAGCTAAAAACGAATTTATCACTTCAAGCAAAACGAAACGCCATATGACGTTAAGTACGCAAAAACTAAATGTTTCACAGGAACAGAATCAGTTATCTCATGTTTCTAAATTAGATAATATATCAAGTAGTAAAAAATCAGCATCAAACACACCAACGAGCACTGTTATTGGCAGCTGGCTCTTTACTGCTGAGCACATTGCACCCTCTGGGCTCCACCATGCATGTCTTCATCCTCATCATATGCTTCGTGGTGCTGAGACTGCTTCCTACGCATCTCTTCCTCGATATTGACATCATGCAATGTAGTTTCCTCACATTCATCCAGCTCCATCTCTGTGAGTTGTGATTGGGCCTTTGGGGGTAGAACTTCCACAAGGGCCTTAACCTGATCGGGACTTAAAGTATCCGGAAATTCCACAGTGAAATGAATGTACAGTTTACCTCTCATGAACGGCCTCTGGTACATGGGCATTCCTTCATCATTGATGGCTTTAAAAGAATCTGCAACAATTGCATTCAGATTAACATATAGCTACACCATATAAATATATGCATGACTTTTAGAATATGAAAGATAAAACAAAATTACACACCGGGCTTCACCACTTCTCCAGGTTGTGATTTAATAAGCAGTTGCCTGCCGTCCAAGTGAGAGAGTATAAACTGAAATCCGCATAATGCTTCTGTGAGTGAAAGCGTGTGCTCAACAAAGAGGTCATCACCCTTTCTCTTGAATTTAGGATGTTCTTTCTGCTGGAGGACAAAAACTATGTCTCCAGTGGTAGTGTCAGGCTGTAAAGCAACAACATACACTTAGGCACTCAACCAATTTTACAGACATGGCAGTGTTAATCTTGCATAAAGAAAAGATAGACTAACCGCTTCATCAGCTTCTCCAGGGAATGTAATCTTCTGTGAGTTCTGCATACCCTTCTCTACGTGAACTTCCAAAACTTTCTTTTCCTGAACAACTTTTTCACCTTTGCACTGTGGGCACCGATCTCTATCATTAATAGTCTCTCCTGTTCCCTTGCATTCATTGCAAGGGTGCTGCATTTGCTGAATCATACCAGGACCGAGTTGCCTAATTGTAACTTTCATACCAGTTCCTTGACAACCTGAGCACTTCATTGAAGCTCCAGATTTGGATCCCTTTCTGCCAACAGGAAATATGTACAGAGAGCAATGATCAAAGATCACAGCGTACACAGGAAAAATAATCACCTACAACAGCAGAGCAAGGAACCAAGTGCTTACCCATTACACTTTGAGCAAAGAACATTCCGTGATAGAGAGAGCTTCTTGGTGGTCCCACTGTACAGATCTTCAAGAGAGACCTTCAGCGGATGCACAACATCATCTCCCCTTCTTTGTCTTCGTCCTCTACTGCTACCACCACCTAGTTATCAGAAAAAGGATTCCTCCATCAGAATCTTTGTTGCTTGCAAGGTGATATGGCGCTACCAAAACTAGTAAAATACAGAAACACATTCTTATATTTTGAAATAAGAAACACAGTGAGGGTTAACATCTCCCACCTCCAAATGGACTTCCACCGAAGAAAGAAGAGAAGATGTCAAATGGGTCATGCATGCCGCCGCCTCCACCCATTCCTTCCTTGAGTGCATCTTCACCATACTGGTCATAGATCTCACGTTTCTCCGGATCACTCAAAACCTCATAAGCATGAGCAAGCTCCTTAAACTGGCACAAATCCAGCACATGAGGTTTAAGTCATCATCAAACCATGCACCAGAAACGAATAATTGATTATTGACGTTCTGCTTTAATTAAGTTCATGCTGTAGAAGTCATGGAATTGGTTGAGCCCTACTGAACTTTAGCAACTTAGAAACAACAAAACATTACAATCCGAGTCGTAACTGAGTTCTAGTAGAACTTTCTCTAATTAGATCGCATTCAACAAGCTCTACTTCAATTTCCAAATTCGAAATGAGCCAGCAAAATAGACACAATTAAATCATTTAATCATATTATTACAACAAACCAGAGTGACTAAAATCAATTGAATCCGAATGTATTTAAATGCTTCATAGTTATTTGGATCTAATATCAAACACATCCATCGACTATCATAACTACAGATATACTAGGTAAATTCAAAATCTAAACCAGAAGAAATAAATAGCTTAACTGAAATTGATGAAATACACTGAAAACACAAAGAAATTGATGGCTAGTATTGGCCAATGTGCAAAGAGCAAACTTGTAAAAAGAGATAGAAATCAATACACTCAAGTTGCCTTTCCACTGGTGGTCAAGGTCCGGAATTCAATTTGAATCAAGAATTACACTTCAAATTTTTACCATAATATTTTCCAGTTTTAAGGTATACATGTGGGTGGGTGGGTGGGTCGGCGTAGGGGGTGAGAGAGAGAGAGAGAGAGAGCTTATGATGCTAACATTTGACTAAGTCTGCTAACAACTTTCTCTTATTAATTGTTTTGATAACAATATGAGATATGCGCACAACGTTTTAAACCCTTCACTTGATCAAAATCAATTCATTGCAAATCGCAATTAGAAAAAGAAATAAGAAAGAAAGAAAAAGACACATAATAGGAACTGAGACATCTCAAATTAAAATTTAAATTTAAATAAAAGGACACATGATAAGAAATAAGGAAAAAGTCTGCTAACAACTCTCTTATTAATTGTTTTGACAATATATGTGCACAACGTTTTAAGTAAACAAACCCTTCAATTGATTTAAATCAGTTCATTGCAAATCGCAATTATAAAAAAATAAATAAATAAAATAAAGACACATGATGGGAAGCTACGAACTGAAACATCTCAAATTAAAATTTAAATTTAAATAAAAGAACACAAGTGTACATGGGAAGAACATTGATCACAACTCAATAAAAATCATTCATTATAACAAAGTTCGGCTTACAAGAATAATTTGTTCATACAGTTTACTTGTATGAAAATGTCAATTCGTTCCATTCAGATACGAATACAGCCCAAACCCTCAAATATTAAAATCCATGCCATGATTTACAAGACCTGCTTATTATTTCTCTTTCAGTATCCTGAATGTTAAAGCCTTTTCTCCTTATTTTACACGCAGCATTATTACAGAATCCTTCACAATTAATATTAATTTTCTCGCACTGTCTTCACATGCACACTGATTTCTTAAATGAATAACAACGGTAAATTATTACACAATAAAAACTGCAAACTACACAATAGACACTGTCAATTTCGAGCAACATTACTAGTAATCCAATTAACTCGTGAAACCACGTTAGCTACTACATGCACAAAATATGTCACCATGAATTAAACAAAAAATCGATATCTCAGATCGAAATAAGAAAAGAGGATTACCTTCTCCGGATCTCCTCCCTTATCAGGATGATTCTTGATGGCGGCTTTTTTATACGCCTTCTTCAAATCGTCCTGCGACGCCGTCTTAGGAACCCCGAGGATCTCATAGTACTTGGTGTTGTCGCTCTTCTTAGGTGCCCTGCCAAACATCTCGATCTACTGTACTTGTCTACGAATCGAGAAACGTAACGCTGCGAGATTTGGTCAGTTCCTCCACAGAGAGAAAAGGGCGGCTGCGAAGAGAAGCACAGGGAAAGAAAGAGAAATCACGCATTTGGTAGGATGTGTAGGTTGAAGGGAAAGTGGATGGACGGTGGAGATTGGATCTAGAATACTGGATGGAAAAGGATCGTGACCGTTGATCTTTAGTACGATTTCTTTTTCGAGGACTGGGTATTAGTTTGAAGGGTCTAGAACATTCTACGTCCTTCTGTGAATTTTTTATTTTTCTTTAATACTCACTCAGAAATATTCATCGTGCGCCTTTTGTTGAGTGAAACGCGCGTTCTAGACGATTTCTCTACTTTTTTTTTTTTTTTTTAATATTATAAGGAGCGCGAGAAATGGGAATTGAATCTAAACTTAAGATGTAGGAAATTCACTTAAATGTTACTGAAGCACTTAAGGGGTTGTTTGAACTCCTTTATTTTTTCTATTTATAAATTCAGCTACCATAATTCGACTGTTGATTTGATAATTACTCAACAATCACCACACATTTCAAACTTTAATTAAATCTCTACTAATTATTTCTACTTATTATAAATTCTCTTTATAAATTGTAAAAATAAAGAGCTTCAAACATGTTCTAAGTCTTGACAGATGATTTCAAATATATATTGCATGAAACTTGCAAAAAAATTTTGAAAAGAAAAAGAATTACGGGGTGTGATTGCAATGGGGTTTATTATCTCAACATATAAATACTTTTTATTGTCTTCTTTTGGTGTAAAAAAAGAAACTCATTCAAGATTTTTTTTTTTTTTTTAAATGATTATGATACGAAGACATGGTTGAGAGTAACTTTATTACCATTTCATGATGGAGATCTAAAATTTGTGCCAAAAGTATGATACTTTTTCAAAAACAACAACAATTCATCATAATTCACCTAAATCCCTTTGCCGTTAAGGTATCCAAGAATATCTTTCATAATCCGAGTTAAAATAATTCTTACACGCCCTAACCATCAATTATTTCGATAGTGTTATTTATTTAAAATAGTGCTAAAAAGTAAATAATATTTATTTGACTCAGTGATAACAATTGAGTTATAATTTACTGTAAATAACAGTTAGATTAACACGATAAGAACATAATTTCATTATTATTTGGTTGATAGTGTCACGAACTGAATTTTTATACAATAGCGAAAACCTTTAACAATTAAAAATCAATACAAATACATTTCAAAATATCGAGGCTCTTTTGCTGTGCACTCTGATGATTAAATATTCTGTGGACTACCCACAACGAAACATTGGCCGCATACACCGAAGTCTCGATCACATACATGTATCTCCTCCATCTTGAGACGATCCGACCACATAACTTCTTAAATTAATACCTACAGGATTGTAGGAAATAGAGGGTGAGTACAAAGTACTCAGTGAATAATCAAATATCTTAATTCACCTTTCATATAAGAAAACGCATTTTCAGGAAAGTCATGTACTTCACAAAGCCTTTGTATGCACAAATGGGCCCTATCACTAGTTAAACTACTACCCGTGGTGCGCACAGGATTGGCCAAGATCACACAGCAAGACCACAAAGATTCAGATTAGTCAAGACCACACAGCAAAGCCACAAATATTCAAATTGACTAAGACTACACAGCAAGGCCACAAAGATTACTACATAGCCAGAATGACCAAGACCATATAGTAAGGTCATGTTCTACAGAGCAATTCAAAATGGATAGAGTTTTGACTAGCGATAT
>CAVNYN010274288.1:0-25380 GCA_963692815.1 Nyctanthes arbor-tristis
ATCTATAGGGAAGAGGTATGCAAGGACAGATGAACTTGGAGTTCCCTTTGCAGTTACAGTTGATTCGACATCCTCAGTGACAATCCGGGAGAGGGACAGCAAGCAACAGATTCGCGTTAGTGTGGACGAAGTGGCATCTGTGGTTAAGGAGGTGACTGACGGTGTGAGTACTTGGGCTGACATATTATGGAGATACCCAACTCATTCATCTTGACCACTGACAAGTGAGATTGAGAGGTTATACGACTTTTTCAAGGTATTTAATGTTGTCATCTCAATTTCGTGGTACATTTTTTTGTTGATCCCGACATCCACATTCGACTCAGTTTTGCAACGGATGATAATATTGTTGTTACCCTTTTTAATGTTGTATCATGGATTAATTGAAACGTTGTTTAAACGACCTAGTTTCTATTTCTTGCCATGTTTACTTTGAATTGGACGTCGGGCATGTGGGACTCAACAATGAACATTTTTAAGTGACCGGCTGAGCTTTGAGTCACATATCGAATACTGGAAAGTCTTGAATCTAGTCCAGTTTTGTAGGATTAATCGAACCTCAGCAAACACTATTAAACATGAACATATGACTTAGTTTGAGACGTGTTTTATTATGTGATGAGCTTCATATATAGAATGAAAGAAAACATACTGGTTTTCGGGTGTAATGTTACCTAGGATTCTTTGGAGCTTCAGTTACCCGATGTTTGGTAACCAACTAAAAGTTCATTTAACTTGTCAATCAATTTAAATTTTAAATTTTAGATACATGTTAATGCCACATTTAATCACATTTGATGTGTTTTCACATTATTTTAATTTTAATTATTACCTTCATATAACACAATTAAATATTGACATTTATATAAAATTTGAATTTTAAATCTATTTATAAACCTATCTTTTTATAAGCTGAGGTTGATAAATGGTGTGCATCCAAGTGTGACATGATTCCAACTAGCCTAGAAGGTAAGAAAATTTTTGTATCACGGTCAAAAGAACTGTGGTTGGGAGCATGTAGTCAAGAATGAATCCAAATTTGTGGAAAAAACCTGTACTCAAAGTTTAAGAATTTTGATGGGCTTGAAACGAAAGGCTGTCATAACCTGTCCTTCAATAAAGCCACCATCATATATATATTTTGTCAAAACCCTAAAAGATAAAAATGCAAAAGATCAGATGGGTGAGGTCTCGATTCCAAATTGCGTCTGTAATCCGTTAATACCAACCAAAATGGGGCCCTCTTTTCATGTGCACCCAATTTTACGTTTTTAAATTTGAATAATTTTTTGGACGCGTTCTCTTATTCTTATCCATGTAAAATCGGTTTGGGCAAGAAAGATGCTGAATCTCTTGAGCTCAACATGAAATAAGTCAAAAGTCAAACGTTACATGTGCAATTAGTTATACTGAAAATTTATTGGCACTTATAGTGAGGATTGTTATTGTATTCACCCCTATTATTAGGTAGGTACATGCATGCACGTCATATGAAATTGAAATTACACTGATAATTATTTAAAGTAAATTATACTATCATTTTACTGAAACACTGATAAAATCAAATTCATATGATAGCGTTAAATCATATTTAATAGGTCGCTGTATGGAAAATTGACCAGAGAAGAGGTTGGAATTTGAATAATTTGGCCACTGATTGCGACACCTTTTGTTGATTGATGAAATTTTAGGGTAAAAGGTGCCGTAGTTGATATTTTTATAAAAACTTGGATTTCAATGTGGAGTGACTTTAGGGCAAAATCCTGTGAATTTACATTTTTCTTTAAGATAAAGTTGAATTATCTTCACAACCTTTTTCAACTTTTTTTTTTTTAAACTTTATTTGCTGAAAATAAGACGTAGATTCCAGCCGTTTTACACCTCCTTTCCCCACTGACATTATTATGCCTAAATCAGCAGCATATGTTCAACCCAACAACATTATTATTATTATAAAAGAGACATAAAATATTTGTCTGTTATCATAATATAATATACCGCACCATCTTAAAGAAAACTTTTGCCAATTTTTAGAGGGGAATGGTGTGTCGTGTTACCACTGGATAGAGAAGTTGGCACCATAATAAATAAGTTAACCAACTATGCATAATTACTTGCAAAACTAGCAAATAGCACCCCACAAGTTCAAGTTTTGGAAATGCACATTCTAGGCCCCTTCCAAACACTTTTAAACTTGCACACTTTGAAATACCAACAAAAAGGTCAAGTTTGGTATCATGCGATGCTTCCATAAGCAAAACTATGGCAAAACAATGCACTAACCGTCGACAAAATTATAAGTATTTGTTTAATTGCACTACATTAAAATCAGCATTCAATTTTGGGTGCAAAGACTATATTTATAATGAAATTGGATAAATAGAGATGGATAGGAAAGGCAATGTTTGAGTGCATAAAGATGCAATTATAATGCCCTTTAAATAGTTTTATACCATTACAGTTGCAATCATTTACAAAACAAATTTATGTCGTATTTCTACAACAAAGCATCATGAGAGCATTAACATCATGAACACTAGTTAATACAGCTAATCTGATAGTATAATCCTTTTTACCCGGCGCCGAGTGTGATTGAGAAGAGAGAGACTAGTTTAGTGAACGAGAGCATGTTTGTTATGTAGTACTTGAAACTATTGATTTTTGAATATAAACATATATGGTGGTAAGCAAGCAGCACAGAAGCATAAAATAACATTTGTGTTTCTCTATTAGCAGGAGGAAACTACAAAGTTTAACCATCTCCGTAATCTGAACTAACAGATGAAAGAAAATTGAATAAGAAAAGAATGCCCTAAAGTGAGGTTCTAAAAAGCATGGTGAAGCTCTTCAAGCTTTTACAATCCTAAATGGGCTTAAGCAAAGCCAAGGCCTACGACAGCACTGAGCGTGGCTATGCAGCAAGGTCAAGTTTCAAGCTTTTACGAGCACTAAGAACTCTCTACTTCCCAAAGGATTTTTTCTTGTTAAGTTCTTGACTGAATGTTGGTGAAGAAGCCAATGGAAGTACCTGTGATTCTCTGTTATGACTCTTGTTAATAAATGACATAAAAGAACCGTTCTTTTCTTCTTCAGTCAAATTTCTTGAATTCTGAGAGTCCTTATTGGCGTCCAATCCTCCATTCATTAGGGCCCTTTTCTTCTCAGCTTCTTCCGTTAATAACTTTCTAAACAACTTTTCCTCAGCATCCTTCAAGAACTTGAATTTTGGAGGAGGGGATGACCTCAATCTATTAAGTTCTGCCTCTGATAACGATTCGAACAGCGGATTAAATCCATGGTTATAGCAAGAATCAAAAGCCTTGATTGAGGGGGAAGAAATAGGGGTTAAATATGGTGTGCCAATTCCATCTACACCAACAAAAAGATCACCCAAACTTTTTGTTCTTGAACCTTTTCTACTGCTTCTATCACCCTTTGATTTCCCATCATCAGATTCCAAATCCTCCTTGCTTTCTTCCTTGATTGTGAAGAGAAATCTTGGAGGCCCACAAAGATTGTGTAGCCTCATCAGTTCAGTTTCCACCCCTTCTTCACCATAGCCTTTCAACAACAAATCCTTGCTTGACCCCAATTCCAAGTCTAATTGTTCATGCCCATCTGTGGATTCTGCTGGATTTTTCACTGAGTTTCTCTGTTCATTACAGTTCACAGAATTGGGTTTCTTCCAAAACAACAGACAAGAAAAGCTTTCAACCTCTCCACTGTTACTTGCCATTCTCTTCTTCCACCACAGCAAATAATATAGCTCTGCCACAAACCCCATTAGAATAAAACCAAACACAAAACTCAACCCAATCCCTAAACCACTAACAGATCCCATTTTTGCCTAAAAATCAGAACAAGATTCTAGCATTTGTGTTTCACCCAAAACACATTACACAAGAAACCCAAACAGGACAAGGATTTCTCTGCAAAACCCAGAAATAAACTTCAAATTGGAACTGCTTCTTTGCTAGAGAAACACAAGATCACTTCTTCAACTCCTTTGATTTATCCTAGTTTGGCGTGAGTAAACAAAGACGCGGAGGACCTACCTTTCCAAGTTCAACTCCTTAAGATAAAAAATTTTCCATAAAATAAAAGCTTCTTTGGAGGCCTTACAAGGCATATTGCCTAATATACGCGTTATGGGGCTATGAGAATCTTGGGTGGAATACAGAAAAAACAATAGAAAAAACTTACCTTTATAGCTCAGAAATTGCTTAAAAGAAAGAGCAAAGGTACATGGCAAGTAAGGAAAGAAGTCGTCCAATTTCTTGATTTTAATAAAAATGAAAAGCGTAAAAGGATTAGACTTGGTATATGATTTTATGATGATGATTTGAGAAAACAGATCTAGACTGGCAAAAGTTGAAGGTGATGTGTATGTGTGTGTAGAATGGGAGCAAGGGTCACATCTTCACTGGACGGCTCACATGGGTTGGCAAAGGCAAATAATCTTCAACATACAAAAAACTTAAAAAAAAGGTAACTTGGTGGGACGCGGAGTCCAAAAGAGACGAGAGAGAGAGAGACTGAGATTCTTCTTGATATATATCTTTCCACAAGGTTACATCACATGGTGGTATCGGCCTGGCAGGGTACGATAAGTTAGGGCATAACTTGATAAACTCGGGTTAATTGTAAGAAGACTCGAAATTTTAGAGCGTATAAATTTTTGCCTTCTTTGTTTAATGTTATAGAGCACGATAATTGCCCTGGTAGAAAATTGTGGCATTTCCCCGGTATTCATCCGAAGAGGTGGAGTTTGGCAGGCAGAAATTTGGAACTTTTTAGCCAACACGATTGTTATCCTACACTCAAGTACAAAATTTGTGACAATTACTATGTTATTCTATACGGCGTTACTTGATTAGTAAACAAAACATGAATGTGAACTTATATAAATTGGGCCTTTGCAAATGAAGACAACATTTGCACTTAAATAGAAATGGAGCAAATTGCTACGTCGACTTCTATGAACTCTTCCAAACTATAGTATTGGAGGGTGGAGATCGATAGGTGCAGAAAATGGAAAGACAGAAAATCACACAGATAGGAGTAATAATTTGTAATTCTATCAACTCTAGAGCCTAGACCAGCATTTTCTTCAAGTGATTGATCTATTTGCAGTGTCTCATCCAAGGAAAATCCTACTTGTACACGAATTATTAGGTATATACAAATGTTTAATACAATTCACCATAACCATTGAATTGTGATTTGATTTTAATTGATGTGATATGTGAAAAATATGAGTAAAAATTGCATAAAAAAATTGTATTAAGTGTAACATAACAAAATTGTAAAGTGTAACATAACGCTCCATCAAATTCTACAACACCCCACGCGATAGAATGTATAGCGGCCGGTAGCTGGGCAGAGTCTTACATCTGGCTGCACATAACATTTGCGAGCCTGGCCAGATAAAAAGCCCTTGGCAGGCAAGCTAATTAAAATGAATCAGCATGGCTCCACTAACACCTCTAAAAGATTTACTCGCTGCTCATCATTAAAGAAAATCCCGGTAGCCAATGAATGATAGTAATGGAAATTTACAGAAGCCAAATAATTTTGTTTACCAACGTCAATGCAATTTCAATCAGGAAAACACACAGGCGAATTCGGCAATAGGAGGAGGGGGAAAAAAGGGATTGTCACAGTTCTATATAGATCTTAACACTACCATCCAGAAGTGATTAAAGAAGATTTCTCACTTCCATTTCTTGAACCTCATAAACTTTCCCCCATGCTTCCCAAACATGCCATGATGCTTCCAACGCTTGCCAAACTTCCCATGCTTGAACTTCCCGTGCTTGAACTTTCCATGGTGACCGAAAAATTCACCATGGTGGTGGTATCCACCGTGCATCAGATGATGCGCCCCATAAGCAGCGGCAGCTGCTGCAGCACCCCCGGCTAGAAGTGCACCCATACCGGACCCATGCCCTGTAATAATTGCGTAACACAGAGAAGAATTTAACATTAACCCATATATTAGCAGAAGACATGATAAATTAAAAGGTAACAAGACTTGAGAGCAAAAGGTAAATACAAATGTTGAGAATGTCAATAGGGATAAGGAGATTCACATAAAATGAGAAGAAAATGATGGACTGCCTTTAGTACTTCTAGAACACGTAGATGAAGATCTTCTGGAAGAAGGAAATCATGATACAATATACTCCCTCCGTCCCATAAAAATAGGCCCATATCAAATTTTCACGTAGATTAAGAAATGTGAATTAATGTGGTTGGAAATACAAAATTTACAATTACTTTCCCATTATGCCCTTATTCAATATTGAATCACTCGTGCATTTAGTCAACATAGTCATTAATTCCTAATCAATTTAATGCATTACAAATTTATTAGTACTTGGACTAGGAGGCATATTTGGAAAAGAAATTATTAACTTCATCCTCGTTTATGTAAATGGACTATAATATGGGACAAATGAAAATAGAAACTGGGCCTATTTTCACGGGATGGAGGGAGTATGATTTGTTGCACCACAAAATTCAATAATAATCTGGTAGTTGAAAAAAGTTTCCCATGTACATTAGGGGGCCGAAAAATGATCAAGCGGAGAGATATTATAATTCAATCGGTTATCTCATATTCTTAATAAAGAAATATCGCCACAACCATGATATTAATAGAAATATTGTTGTAAACTAAATTCACAACACCAGAATCACAGATATGATTCTTTTCTAACAAAGCCGAGAAAGCAAATGAGAGAGGAATGCGGAAAGCGAGATCAACAAACAAGATATATTTCTCATAGAATAACAGAAAGAACTATAAGCTGCAACAACTCTAGAATGCATAAAGAACGTTATACCTGAATGGGACGGACCAGGATAACCTGACGGAGGGTATCCACCTGGTGGTGGATATGCTGGGGGAGGATATCCTGCAGGAGGAGGATAGCCTGAGGGTGGGTATCCAGCTGGTGAAGGATAACCTTGTGGTGGGTGACCTTGTGGTGGATAACCTTGAGGGGGATATGCATGTGGTGAATATGGTGGAGGCGGATACGCTCCATGGGGTGGAGGATAGTGTCCAGCTCCCGCAGCATATGCAGCAAGATTGGAAAACAGCCCTCTATCCTCATTATCATTCTTGTGTCTTTCGTCTCCCATTTTCTTTACAGCAGATCCAAAGCACAAACTGTGAGCAATGGACAAAGAACTACTAGTCAATAATGACATAGTCTGGCATGGCAAAATAATCATGTCTAGTTTTCCATAAATCACTAGTGTGTTAGCATCATTAGTCTAACAGAAAAGATGTTGTTAGTATTAGTTTTATGAAGAATGCGATATTGGTCTCTCTGATTTGGGGGCCATATCATTGCATTTCATCCATGAGAAAGACATAGTCTCACATTAAAAAACTTTTTACTACATATAAGCAAGGAAACAAAGCAAGTTAGAAAGCCGGGGATTAAGCCCCAATCACTTACAAGAGAAATGATAAACAGAATTGAAACTGATAACAGGCAAATGAACGTGCATACTTTGTAGTGGTTCAACTTCAATGAGAAGGCCACCTCCATCACACAGTAACAGAGAAAAGCCACTTCTCACGCATTAAGAAACGGCCCCCTAAAATCTTTTATAAGTTAGTTATGTTAGACTGACATACTACATGGGTGAAATACTCTATATTTCTCTTCAAAAATTTATGATCGCATGAGTGGCCATTATCATTAGGCTGCAGGGAGTCCAGCAAAACACATAATTACAGCTTGATAAATCCTATCCACAAGGCGTCAACACCGATTTCTATTTAGTTTAATCTCAATTGTCAAGAATTTTTTAGAATCATTTATCAACAAACTTCTCAGCAGAAAAGAGCAAAAAAGCAACTTAACCTGACATTAATGATGCTGATCACCCATGTGCATGAAACAAAATAGACAAATCAAAGGCAATAGCACCTAAAGGATCCATTTAGTACTACCTCACAAGACATGGATAATATAGTATTCATGATTACAGCTGCCGACACTCATCCCCCAACTCCCTGCCGAACAGGTAATACATGAATAATTTTGATAATTCTAACCAGAAAATGTATCTTCATAAAGCAATATATGTAAACTAAACACATAATTACACTTGGATCGCATGCACACCCACATCAAAGTTCATAGATGATTCATTCTCAAAACTGAAGTGATCGATTAAAAGCAGCAAACAGGCAAACCCATTTATTTACAAGGGCAAAACAAGAACCTGAAAAAAAGAACCAAATTAACTAGAAAATATTATTTGTGACCAACTTCACTCAAACATTACACCCATTTTACAAAACAGAAGTTATTATTGCAGAAAATCAAAATCGAGAAAGAGGAGGAAGAGGTTTACGTTTACCTAATTGAAAACGCCTGTTGGTTGATTCTTGGAGGATAAAAGATAAGTGGAGTAGTTAAACAGAAATCTCCTGGGTCCGCTCACTAATCCAAATTCCTCAACCGCGCAAACACGCTTTTGCTTCTACACGTAGGTTTGGTATTTTACTCCACCACGCGTTTCCTTTTCCCTTTTTTTTTTTCACATGCTAGTAATTTCTCCTTCTCAAAAGATAGTCTTCTATTTCTTTTATTATTATTCTTACGTCTCAAATTAAAATCAATTTTATTTATTTATTTATTTTCTTATATATAATAATAATGTTCTAATATACTCTTATTTACTATTGTACATTGTAATAATCAACAAAAAAAGAATAATTATTATGGTATATTAAGAAATAGAATATTTTTCAATTGCATTTTTCCAGTGTATAATCATTAATTGAATTTTCTTATTATATGTGGAAAATAAAGAGGGACTATATCTTTGTGAGACAAATGGACTAATTAATTAATTATTAGAATACCGCTTTTGTGGTGAAACAATTTAGAGATAGACAATTACAGATTAAAATTAAAAAAGAAAGAAAAAACCAATAGCTGAGAAGTTGATGAAAAATAGACATCTATGTATTCCTTTTAATGCCGGTAGGATTTATAGTAGGTGATTACTAGAATACAAATTACATATTTGAATCTGGCACTTTATAGATAAGATAAAGAGAATCACGAAACACATTTGTTAAAAAATCTTAAGATTGATGGACCCTTTATTTCACATTTCAGTTTTCGACTTTATTGTAGTCGCGTGACCATAATCACACTGTTGGTTTTTTTTTTTTGGAAGCAAGACCATAATCATTTTAAATACACTATTGTTCACATATTTAAAAAGTCACAAGAAGCGTCCATCTCAAACATTTGACAAAATAAAGCTAAATTCACATATTCAACAGTAAATATATACATGTAATTGTATCATCCATATGTATTGACAATCTTTGCCCCTTGAGGGACGGACATAAACGTATTCACAAGCTAATTAATTTGGAGAACGCATGATACAGTTTCAAATTATAATTTAAATTAAATACTTGGTGCCCTGCCTGGTGGTTACAAATCGCTTACAAAGAGTCAAACATTGATCATAAGTTCCACATAATGCGAGAAGTGTGTGGCAAACCAATTTAAACGCCAAACTACCGGTAATATGCACTTTTTGCCCAGTCTTATAAAATAAAACAAGTGGCTTCGACTAGGCAATCCCCAGCTCCTCAAAAAGGGAATGAAAAAGCAAAAACTCTCTTTAGAGTTGGATCATGAAAGCAATTATGACCCACCCACAAGAATTCAACTCAAATGATCAAAGAAAAGAGGTCAAATTACAATGAAAACAACAAAGATCTTTATCACCTCATTAACAACCCCCCCCCCACCCCCAACCAAAAAAAGAAGAAGAAGAAATCGGCACAATATCTCAACAACCTATTTATAGACCTTTAAATTAAATATATAAATTTCAAGTTTTGTTATCATTAACAAACATTTTTCACTTCAAATTCCACTCTTCACCAAAGAGATGCCCACATTCAAATTCTGATTTCTCACAGCTAGCTTACCACATGATAAAGATGACAAGAACAAAGATTTTATTCCATCTCTTCGTGTGTGTGTGTGTGTGTGAGAGAGAGAGAGAGAGAGAGAGAGGAAGGGAGAGATATTCACAATTCTCACAAACAAATAAACTAAGTTTTTGACTTACGCAAGTTTCTGATATGAGCCTACCTTCCAAATCTTTGTCACAGTTGATTCGAAGACCAGTCCTGCAGAGTACAGTTCAAGAACAAGTAGATATTTTCTAAGTTCAGTAAGCATTTAAACTCTCCTATCCTTTTATATTTGCCTCCGGAGCTTCAATTTTTCTAGGTTGATAATATGGGTAACACCAACTCCTGTTTTACTAGCAGACGAGAAACATCAAGTAGGTAAAAGAGAATAAGATACATAAAACACCATCCAGGCCAAACCCCATCGAGCATCACCATCCGCCATCAATGCCATAGAGTATTTCCTTAGAATACAATGCTTAATTAAAGCTGTTTGTAGTTAGACATATTTGAAGAAGTTTAAACTGATGTAATGCTCAGGAGCACCACACAAAATCTGGGGGTGTGTGAATATTGATTTCCTTAATCAAATATGAGACAAAAAGATTAGAACATGATTGATGCACTTTCTGGAACGAAGGTATGCGTATGGTTGCTTAAAAGAAATATGTGAACTCATGCTTATATACTGGTGTTGAGGGTTAAGTGAAAGCAAATAAACCCATAAGAGGAAGGAGTCGTCTCTGAGATCCTACAACACATGGTACACTTACCATGCTGGCATTTATTTCTATAACAAACTTGCAAACTTTAAACCATGTATTTTTATATGAATGAGGTACACTTAATTGCTCAGGGACTGTTTCAAAAAGAAACCATACCCTTACTGATGAGCGACATACAATTGGCCAGCTATGTATTCACTAACTCACAATCTTAAATATACAAGTTTTGCTAGTAACTACAAAACCAATGTACAACTTCATACCATGCGCTTCCGCTTTGATCGCTTACTTTTCCTAGGACTAGAAGGAACTGATTTTGTGCTGCTTGAAGAATACGCCTCTTCAAGAACTTCCTCTTCCTGCAAGGAAAATCAATTGCAGTCCGTAATCTTGCTCAGTTAAAACTCAGCATGAAGATATAAATCATTGTAATTATTCATGAAATGGAATCCCCAACTTTTATTGTTTTCAAACCAGTATCATGCAGAATAGGATATCCAAAGAGAAGATGAATCGACATTAGAACTCAACTAAGAGGAAATAGATGTCGAAATAGTCAACTCCATTCAAGCTTGTCTTTCATCGGTAAAATCTGATGAAGATGTGACCTCTTTCTATCAGCCGAAGATGAGACAGTTTAATATGGCATCAGAGCCACAAGAAGATCCAAATTCAAGTCTCACTGAGACATATTCATGAGCATTGTGAACGTTGTAGCTGAGGGGATCACTAAGTTAGGATGAATTTCAAATATGGATCTAAATTCTAGTCAAAACATATCCTATAGATGCTTGGTTTGGTCTTAGATTATAAAAGATTCATAGGTGACCAAATAGGTAAGATCGGAAGATCGAGATTTATAAGTTATTAGGCCCACCATTTATGATTTCATCAAGGAACTGAAGCTAACACTTCTCCAGGCTACTAGAGGTGCATTAAATCAGCCCCTGTTAGCAATCTATTTCTATTTCAAAAGAGAGACAGGTTTAGTGAGAATGAGCCAAGGAGAGTTGTGTAATAAATGCAGCAATGCATAGCTACCCGGATGGTCTGGAGCTACCAATGAGGTAAGAATGCTGCAAAAAGACATCCATATGTTTCGATGTGTCTACCGGCCATGTTAGGGGGTTATATTTTTATATTTCAAAAATAGATATTTACCAAGCTCCCCAACCACATTTTGCAGGACTCACGAGCATTATGCACTTCTCCAGGAGTCACTACTCATTTCATTTCTATTTACAGTAGAAATAGGAAAGCAACTTGGGCTTATGGTTAACGCTTTGGAAACACAAAACAGTCTCTCTTGATTTCACATTGAAGCAAAAACTGATATTGATATGATGGTTACCTCGCAAGATCGATTTCCTAAAAGAGGATTCTAGGATAACTTTGATGTAAACCACTATATAGAACAGAAGAACACAGAGAAGAGAAACAGAACAACAAAACTGGGGATGAAAATCCAATAATTATGCATTCAATATTAAATTTTCTTCTTCATATGAAATCAAATCAAGTCTCACAGCTCATATTTTTCAATAAGGCTGGTCTTCATTTGAAAATGTGTTCCAACTTGCCATCCAACTTGTGTATATGGACCATAAAATGAAGTTTACCTTGGGCTTCGTTTCTTCACTTGACTCGTCTTCTGTGTCAGACGCAAGCAAGGGCTGAGCGCCATCTGCAGGCAGTGCTCTACTTTTTTTCTTGTTCTCTTCTTCTTTCAACTGCCTAAACCTGTATAAGAAATAATTGGTTCAATGAAACAGCTTACCAAATGGAAGAATACAAATCACAAAAAGACATTAAAATGTGAAACGAACCTATCACCCGTGGGTTCTGGCTGAGCACAGATCGGTTCGCACGTCCAGCAGTAATAATCCCACTAGCATTCTCACTCACGATAGGTTTTGCTCCTCCAAGTTTCCGTAGCCATACTTGTTGTGCTGTGCTGAGCACATTATTTGTAAACCTGCACAACAGTAATCCGAGTGCAAATCATTAAACTCAAAGTATATCATTGAAAAGTAAATTCGTTATGAACGATATTTTTCAGTTCTCATCAATGCTCATAAATCTGTATAGGCAAGCTATGTCTCTCTTTCTCTATGCATATATAACTCCCCAATATAGTATTGTAATATACACAACCATTTTTTAACATCATAAAATAAGGGATATTATGTAAGTCATGGTAAGAGTCATCTAATGCATTCTATGAATGAACCATCACTTGGCATGCATGTATAAGTATCTTTTCAGCTCTTAAAAATGAATATTCACTAAGAAAAAAGTTAATAGACAAGACAAGTTGTGCCCATAAAACATGTGAAGAAAAGAAACTAATCATAGTCAGAATGTAGCTACTCAACCATGCTAATGAGTAACAAAACAATTTAGTGGGGAAAAATTTAAGTCAAGTGTAAATACTTGAGGTTAATTAACCAGGTTCTATTGGTATCATTTAATTAATTGAGAATTAGGATTTACATATACATGGATGTGTTTGAGCTCAGATCCACATCTTACTCTCAAGTTAAAGTCAACAAAAACAAGATTTAAGAAACTGTTACAAAACCCAACTTTGAAAGTTTTAAATGATTAAATAATAGACAAGTACTGCTCCAACTTACCAATATATTGATAATCCAGATGGGACAGATAAAGAAAAGTAACCAATCATAAGCGGAAGAAACTTCAATACGAGAAGTGTGTTCTTCTGCGATGGATCGTCTGTCTACCAGAACAAGCTTGAGATATCAAAATGACATGCAAAGGAGGAATAATGTAGAAAAGCAATGATAAAAATTAGATCTTACTTGAGGAGGCTTCATGAGCTCCATGGAGACATACTGAGATACCACTAGGAGGACAGGTAATACAAGGTATGCTGCTGTGTCATGCCAACCAAGTGGTGGATGTCCATCCTGCAAAATATACAACAGAAGATAAATGTTACTTGTTTTTTCCAGTGAGCCAAGAAGCATATTATAGCTTAGCATCTACATCTTCCTGCTATAGAGGATTTCAGGAAACGAAAGAAACAGAATTGGTCACTTGAGAAAAAGAAAGCAGATCAAATAAGCAAGAAAGCCAGTAGTTAGGTGATAATTGTGGACATCATCAAGTTTCCTTTACCACAAATGGGAATAGCCACGAAATCCCAGCTCCACTTTGCCGAGCAGCAATTGTTGTTGGGCCTCCCAAAGAAGGAATCCAAAAGAAACCTTCAGTAAGCAGCCCCTGCAAGAGAATGATGTGAGAGCCCAGTTATATCCACCAGTTACAGCGACTGATATCAGACAAATCTAAATACTCCAACACGAATAACTTCCTAAATACCTCATTTGCAACATTTGAAAGAGCCTGGTATAAACCTATCCAGACTGGAATAGTAGCCAAAGTAGGAAAACAACCTGTTATTCCACCAAAGATAAACAATAATAGTGAGTAAATAAGTAGGGAGATAAAAATGCAGAAATCAGATTTGACCGGGGTAACATGGAAATGGCATCAAATGCAGAAACAGTGAAATAGTTGACAACAACCAACCAGCACCCCCCTGGTTCTTTTCTTTTCCCAAAACCACCACACAAAAATAAATAACAAAGAGAAAGAGACTGCAATGAAAAGGCAAAGGAGAACAAAGTAATATTTTTTTCCGAATAAACTTTGGGCAGGTACATGAAATATATTTCGCTTCTGAATTGTTACATGAAATATATTTTGCTTCTGAATTATTCACCACTAAAACTCCGAATGCACTCTTTATCCTGAAAGTCTTTGTCAGCAATGGAAATGCATTTGCCTAATTGAACTTTAAATCCCTTGAAGTCTCCAGTTCCACAACCAGAAGTTGTTCTGGGTCTTGATAGTTCTCTTTTCCATTTTCACAGTCAAAGAAAGAATAGAGTTGATTGGCTCACTAGACTAGAGGACAAAGTGAAATTTACAATGTGATGACATTCATTCTTGAAGAACCAATTCAACTCAAAGAAACGATATCGTGAAGAAAAGATGCTCTTGCGTACCTAGAATGCATTCAATCAGGAAATATTAGAACAATAGGAACACATAACCCGGTTTGCATCAATTCTAGATAAAGTCATTGAGGATCATTAATCACAAGTGTACCTGCCAGAGGATTGACCCCTGCTAGTCTATATAAACGGGATGTCTCAAGTTGTATTCTTTCCTGCAAGAATTTACAAATAGCATAAGCGCCCATTTGCAAACAGATATGAGTTTTAATGAAAAATAAGAGAGAGAATGAGTGGGGCTGAATGGTGGTGATTTGTGGAGTACATACGGGTCCCATGAAATATGTGGATGTGATTGGGTTGACCAATTTTTATGTAAAAATAGAATTGATTTGCAAACATGGGCTAAATATTTAGGTAACCAGACTTACTGCAAGTGGAATTTATATGCCAAAAACTATAATCAACTCATTTACAATTTAATTTAGTCAACATACTTGTTAGGCACACATTTCATAGGATCCTCGATTACCACTCCCATATATACTGCTCATTTCCTTCCATATATAGTTTTAAAAATTATGATACATCCGAACAGGCTATAAGTTGGAAATTTGGCAGCAAACTAATCCATATCTCCTCGTGATACTAAATATGTCTTCAGCTGCTAACATTTGAGAGCTCAGCTACTATGTCTTTCCCTTCTTCCTTACTACCACTAATATCAACAGCTAGATTGGATTGTCAAAATTTATTTACATTGGATGCTTATTATTTTGAGTCTCAAAAAGGTAAAAAAAATTACATATCAGCCAGAAGATACCCATGATGTCATAAAATAACAAAGGCAGAAATGCTCACTTGATTTCCAGCATATCTTTGTTGGATTGCTTTGATCTTAGGTTGCAGGTTTTGCATTGCCAGTGTTGATTCCACCTTGTTGAAAAGAAAATTCAGATTATTCCGAAGTAATAATATAATTCAATACAAATACTGACATTCGAAACAAGAATATGGAAGAGTGGCCCTGTAGAATTAGAAAAAGGGAATAAATATATCATGCAATGAAAATTAGTGTTTCTCTCAGAAATGGAAAATAATAATGAAATTTTGCCCAGAGTATGTGAGCGGCAAAAACAGGTTTATTAGATCTTTAATTTCACCTGCTGCTTTGTCAAAGGGAACGTGGCAATCTTAACAATAACAGTGAGCAATATAATTGCAAATCCATAAGCATAGGGCACGTGCACAGCAGCAAGTCCATCCTTTAGTACCTGATAAGAGTAAAGCAGGTATTCAATTTTAATGCCTAAAGCTAGTCTATCAAAAAATTGAAATATCTGTTGAGATTTTTTAATTATCTACAGCAATAAATATACAAGTTTCAAAAAAACCAAAAGTAGATTAATGTACTTCATAATGTATTGTGCTAATAGCAATAAGTGATTAGCCTTCAATCATCCAAATCATGCCCGCATATTTTCCATTAAGCATACAACCTATAAGTATGTGTGCATAAAACTAGAATACCGTTTTTTCGGTGTGAAGAAACGACAAATTTTGAGAAAAAGGAGAGTTGTTCAATTGAAAAAGACAATGGCAAGCAAAAAATAATGTTGACTAACAGTAGTATATAGCCTTTTCTGTATATGTAGAGAAGAAAACCTCCTTGCGGTTGGTGACTATAAACTTGAGCGAACTTCAGATCTATTCTAGCACATTAGAAGAATTAAGCAAGAAATAATTATAGGGCCAGTACAAGTTGGAGGTAATAATATAAAGCAAATGAGACACTGTAGCTGGACTTCAAAAGGTGAATATAAAAAAGAAGAAGAATGCCAAAAAAAAAATAAATAAATAATGAAAAAAAAAATGAATACACGGTCACACACACAAACAAAATAATTACGGAGGTTCATATCAACGTTTAGAACAAAATGCATTATTCATGAATCATCGGTAGAATTTCACAAGCTAGAGTTTTAACACCTTCACTGAAATTTAACATTGAGTTAACTGGTGAAGAAAAGTGCGTCAAAGCTATGAAATCTAAATTCCAATTCAAAACTTCAAATTATATCCAGAAATGATTAAAACTCGAATATGCATATTCAAAACCCAGCAACAAGTTTCTTCAATTCGATTCATGTAAAGATTAAACTTCTAACATCTCAAATCACCTTCAGGACAACTTCCATGGCGTCAGAAATGAACCCAAACCACCCTCCGCTTTTCTGAGCAGCGCCGTTTGCAGAATCGGCAGCAGCCGGGTCAACAGCCACGGCAGCATCCGCCAGTGAGTACAGCAGACCCTCAGCTCGGCTAATAATTGCGGTAAAATCAATAGAACTATCCAAAGAGTTTATAGGCGGGAGTTCGTGGAGGCTAAACTTCAATTTAGTGCTTATGCGTCTGGTCTGCGGCGGTCGACGACGGCCGAAGGAGGAAGGAAAAGGAGTCCCCAGGAAAGAAGGAGAGGAAATCAGAGTCCTCGCCATGAGAATCTCGGGAAGGAAAAGGAAAATGAATCCGAATCTCCGGTTGTGATGAATTCAGACGTGAATTGAGCTAGTGCTCATCAGTGGAAGGCAAAAATGGAAGGGAGGAAAAATGAAATTGTGGAGGAAGAAAGGAGGGAGGTCAGAGAATGTGCTTTATCCGCAATTCCGCATCTTTGCTTGTTTGGGATAGGGTGGTAAGGAGGGCTTTTCCGCCATTACGCATTTCCCCTCTCGCTGGTCGCCTTTAGTATGTGACGAGTAGATCAAGTGTGGGTTGCCTATCCTTTGTATCGTAAGAATTATTTATATAATATATATTTTTATTATAAATATACATATTAGCTAAAAATTATTGCAATAAAATAACTTGCTATGATAATATATTTTTATTGGCCTCAGAAAAAAAAGAGCATAAAGAAAAAAAAAGATATGAGGCAAAACTCATATGGTCTGATGGTGTTTGAGTATATGTACACAACCTTCACCAAAGTTCAATTCTTCCCCGAACTTTCATAATAATAAAAAAATATTATTTTTAGATTATTATTATTATACATAGAATTAGAATGCTATTAATTATGGCAATTTAAAATTATTATTTTATTGAATATTTATATTTAATTTTTTTTGCAACAATTATTATATTTAAGCTAACATAAATTATTGTATAAAATAAATAATAAAAATATAAGTTTATAATCATTAAGAATGTCTTAAAATTGTTTTCTAAAGAAAATGAATTCATTTATGAGATCACAAAAGTTTCATAAGAATGTCATTAGTAACACTAATAAATTTGATTAAATTGTTGAAAACCCAGATAATTAATGAAATAAAGTTTAAAAAAATTTAAAATGGTTTAAGTATTTAATTATTTCTAAAAAGTTAATTATCTAATAAAACCTGTCAAAGAAATTATCTAATAAAATATACAACTAAAAATTATAAACATCTCTTCAGAGTAATTTGAATGAAAATATAAAAGTTAATAGTAATAAAAGTTACTAATAATTTTAAGCAACTTATGTCTAATAAACCAAAAAAAAAAGAGCATATAAATCCTTTTTTGGGGGTGGGGGGGATTAGGAGAATTGTACAAACTTTGAACTATTCTTTTTAAAAAAATTATCACAGGGACGAAAATAAATACAGAGACAAAGTATATTAAAATTCGTGCAAATATTTTTGTTAACAGAAAAAACATATTTTTAAATAAAACTAAATGAAATAAGCTTTTTCTTTAAGCAAATTAAAAGGGTACTATTGATATTAATAAAAAATATCAAAGGTAAAAAAAGGGAAGTGAATGTTTTACATTCATTCTCTCTTTTATATTTACGAGTATTTTAAATGTGCTTTGCAAGTTGTATGACAACATATTGTAATGGAAAAAACTTAGAATAATAAAATAATTAAATTTGTATTTCTATAATTGTTGATAGTATTTAAATATTTACTTCTTCAATAAAAAAATTATAATCATTTTTGATTTCTTAAAAACGTATTGTTTAAACAAATTTCTTATAAAATACTAATTTAAAGAGTTAACAATATGGTAGCTTTGTATTTAATATTGTGGTTTTAATCTTGAAATTGAACTAAAATTAACCACAATAAAAATGAAAGATTAATATTGATGCTGAATTTAAATAATACACTAATTGGAATTAAGGAATAATGTGGGATTAGAAGTAAAAATAGAATTTGAAATTAAAAAATAAAAAATGAATTACAATTTACCACTATGGAATAATAGTTGAAATTGAGATCTACCATAATAAATATCACACTAATCTATCTACCATAATAAATATCACACTAAAGATTAATACAATATTATAAATACAAATTGTTTCAAGGAAAGTTTCACAATATATTAGTTTCTTCATAATAATTGATTAATAAGAATGTAATAAATAGAGTATAATATTTTAGTTTCATAATATTTTAATATTTTGAAATTAATTAATAGAAAGCAATAAATAGGGTGTAATAAGATAGAAATGGCAAATTGGAAATTAAAAGAAAATAATAAGGGTAAAGGTGGAATCCAAATATTTTACCAGAATTCCACCTTTTATATATTAGTGATGATTAGTGGTAGTGATATAATAGTGATTTGCTAATAATCTTTTTGGATGGTTTCTTTAGCTAGAATTTTATAAGTGATTTTACATTTTTTTTTGTTTGAATTTATTTTTTCGGTTTAGTCATCGTTTATGGTTAAATGTTTAGTTCATTCCTACTCTATTACCAACAAGTTAATAACTTGTTATTATTATATAAACCGACTAATACATAAAAATATGAGAAGTGACAATAGAACTACCATGTAGGTTTTTAATTAATCAATGTAATGTGACGGCGTGATAACACTTCAACTTGTTGTAAGAGATCTTTTTTTATAGGATAAAAGATAATTTAACGTGTTGACGTGCAAACACGTCAACTTGTTGTAGGAGATTTTTTTTTATTCGATAAAAGAGAATTTACTCGTTCCAGGTGTGTGCTAAAAGTACACTAGAAAGAAATTTAGAGCTTGTTTGAAGCTCTTTATTTTTACAATTTATAAAGGAAATTTATAATGAGTGGAAATGAGTAGTGGTGATTTAATTGAAGTTTGAAATGTGTGGTTATTATTGAGTAGTTACCAAATCAATAATCAAATCATAGTAGGTGAATTTATAAATGAAAAAAATAAAGAGGTTCAAACAACCCCTTAGGAGGGTAAAAATTTCTTCTTGTGGAGGCTGACATAGACCATGAGTAACGTACTTCGCATATCTCCTAATACATGCAAATGTAAGTCCATCGATATCTGGAGCCATTCAACAAGTATATCAAAATAAGAATTATCATAGGAGATCTTTTTTTATAGTAATAATATATTATGAAATAAATAGTTTTAGCAAGTCCTCAGAGCAGCGTTTTTTTTTTTTGACAATAAGAGCAGTGCTATTTGTCCGTATAAGATGCACAAAAGTTATTCACATCCCCGAACTTACACATGTACCCAAAAAATTGTCATTTCAAGGAAGGCTATAATTCTTACTTATGCGTTGCACAAAGAGTCTAAAAGTAAAAATAATAAATGTCAATAAAGTTTATACAAAAATTTAAAAAAGAGTAATGCTACACATACAAATGGGTGTACAAATAAATTTATATATAGAGAGTAAAATTATACTTTTAGTGCATATTTGATTTAATTTATGGTAGTTGATTTATAAAGAGAAATTATAAAGTGGTGAAATGAGTGGTGTATATGTAATAGAAGTTTGAAATTTATAGTTATAAATGAGTAATTGTCAAATCAGTAGTAAGTGATATTATAATGTGTTCTGATAAAGTGTTTTCTTTCTTTTAGTGCACAATATGAGGTGGAATTGTAATTTCACACATTTTCTGTAAACGCATATATATATTTATATGTACATGTAGATTATTAATCTAAGAAACTTTATCACATCAATATGAGAAGTGCTATTTGTACACACAAGGTGTATAATTTTTATACACACACTCTGAATTTACCCACACTCCTCAAAAGTTGTGATTTCATGAAAGATATGACAAAAAAATTTAAATAAATACAATGAATATGTACAAACGTTGTACACCTTATATGTACAAATGTCATTTCTCACATCAATATTGTCAGTTCTTGATATCTCATTTTTTTTTTTAGTTTAGTTCTTTATATCTCATTTTCATATCTCCCTATAATTTTTGTCTAAAATACATGAGCGGGAGAAAGTTATTGAAGGATCCATTAAAAAAAATTTGCGGACAATAAGAGCACATCACAGTTTCAAAAGAATTTAGTGGAACTCGAAACCTACTCTCCCCCTCGTACAAAAATACAATCATTCTTATATTCACAATAATACAAGAACAATTTTCTTTATGTACATATTTTTTTTATTTGTTATTCCACTTTGATTCTAATCATTTACAAATACATATTAAATAGATATATATATATATATATAAAAGAAAAATAAGAAATTTATTAGTAAGAAAAGTATATTATAATTTGATAAGAATGAAAAATAAATAGTGGACTATGGTTTTTTTTTTTAAACACAGTGGGAGTTAAAAAATAAAAATAAAAATTTACATAGCCATGAAATGAAAGATTTTGAAAGACTTTTTCTGCTGAGTGCCACACAGTAATTTTTTCTGTTGAGTACCACATAGTAATGGCAGGTAGGAGATTCTTAGGGGGGGTGTCCTCAACATAAAATTTGATAAAATTTTTGAGTTGTATAGATTGCTATGGAATTCATGGATTTTAATAGAATTCTACATAATCTATAAAATTCTATAGAATTTTATACTAGCGATTTCTATGGATTTTTAATGAAATTTATAGGGTTTAAAAGAGATGTCCCTAACGCGAAATTTGATCAATAGAATTTCATATCATTTCGAATATTCTCTCAATATATTTCTTTTATTACAAAATTCACGAGATAAATAAATTTTGGTATATAAGAAAATAATAAAGATATGAACTAAGAGGAAAAAAATACATAATTTGATTTTACCTTTTATTCAGGTAACATTTTTTTATTGTTTTTTTGGGGAAGAGTTCACGTAACCAATTGTAAAAGCATTTAAAAAATTATTACTTGTATCATGTTATTATCTCTGAATGTTTTTGACGGGATTGTATCTAAATTTAAACGTTTAATAACATTTTTCTTTTATCTTATTTTATTTTTACACAACAAGTTGGATGTGAATTAGAAAAAAATTATATAACTTCCTACTCAACGATTAAAAAAAAAAGAGAGAAAATAAAAATATTCAAACTATGTCACTAAAAAATAAACATTTTAACCCTGTCTTTCTTTATAATAAAATCTCATTATACTTTCTACACGAATATATTACTACAAAATTATATTGTAATTTGTTAATACAGTCATTTTTTACATTTGTTTACTTTGTACAAGTTAAATCTGATGTGATTATAAAAAAAAATCATGTGACGAAGAAAAAAAGTTTTTGCTCATTTGGATTTTAATTACTAGAAATTATGAAATTACTTTGAATTTTAATATCATATTATAATAATCTCTCATCTCATTCACTAACAATTTTTTCCGTATAAATTGATCATAATTTGACTTTTTAAAAACTAGAACAAAGGAAAAATACTCATTATTGTGAGAATATATTATTTTGGATACGGACCATTTATTTTGCATAAATTCGTGAATGTGAATAATTATTTAAAAACTGGAGTGATAAGAAAAAATGAGTTTTGATAATTTATAATTATAAATTTTTATTAATTATCTAGGTTTAATTAAGCCTAGAATCCAGAGAATTCCGTAGAAATCCACCATTTAATGAAATTTACAAAAATCTACGAGAAATTGAGGACACTGAAATTCTACAGAATTTATAAAATTTTAGATTGAGGACACTTGATTTTTGTAGAATTTGCAGAATTATAAATTGAGGACACCTAGAATTGTATGGATTTTTAAAATCCATCCAATTCTATATTGGGGACATCTCCTTAGTTCTTTCTCTACCTTAAGAATAATTCTAAATAGATAAAAGTAAGGTAAAAAAAGATGGCAAAATTGACAAGTGGCATAAGTGATTATTGTTGATGTAAAAGTGATGTGATGTGTTGAAAAACATGATTGTGCCATGTGCCAGTTTTGTTAAAATTTTTGTATGTGATTTTGTTCAAATAGCACAACTCTTACTTTAAAGGATTTGATGGATCATCTTTATATCCAAATTTCTATGTTTTATGTGATTAGTGAAAAAATTAGGAGTAAGAGAGTAAATTTATTATATTTTTGTAAAAATTTTTTGTAAACATTCATCTATATTAAATATTAATCTACTTATACAGATAAATGTACATATTTACGGAAAAGATGTGAATTTACAATTTCACTTTATATTGTGCACTAAAAGAATTTTATTGGGTGTTGAAAAAGTGTTGATGTGATAATTATCTATGAATTTGTGTCAAATTAGAATCACATTTTAGGTGGCGTTTCCGTAGAATCAGTCTATTTTAGATGACTTCAGGCCTAATTATCTTTTTATTTATTTTATTATTATTATTATATATATTTTTTTTTGATAAATTTGGGGTGTTTGTTTGTTTTTTTTTTCCCTTAACACAAGAGGATATAGGGCAGGGCATGTGTGATTCGAACACATGCCTTTTGCCTAAAGTGTGAAAACCTTAACTATTATAATCTATAGCACTTGTTCGAATCATGCGATATTCGTTGTTAGTTATTATAAATAAAATTTTCGAGAGTATGCGAAAGAAAATCCAAAAAACGAAAAAAATATATACAGAACATCAATACTAACGTGAGTAGAAAACAGGTTCCCACCCCTTACTTGGAAGGCCAAAACCCTAACCCCAAACGATTGTCATCTTCAGATCTCCCTCTGGTCTGCCGGCCAGCTTCTTTACACAGCATAGAGAAGATGTCAGGCGCTGCTCTTGATATGTCTCTTGATGATCTGATCAAGAGCAACAAGAAATCCGCCGCCCGAGGTAGAGGCCGCGGCTCCGGTCCTGGCCCTGTACGTCGCTTCTCTAACCGCTCTGCCAACCGCGCTGCTCCATATACAGTCGCCAAGGTCAGATGCGTGTTTTTTTCCTCCCGTCCATCTCTCGTTTTCTGCACTCGCATGAGCACTTACGATTTTCTGATGAATTTAGGCCCCGGATTCTGCTTGGGGTCATGACATATTCGCCGGCGGTGGCCGAGCTTCTAATATTGAGACTGGGACGAAGTTATACATATCGAATTTGGATTGCGGCGTCTCTAATGAGGATATCAAGGTGATCTTCCCATCTTGCCCTAGTTCATGTTGTTGTACGGTTTCGCTCTGCTAAAATTTGCAAGTTAGAGTTTTAATTAATCTTACCGTTCAGTTTATGGAAAAGGGAACGATCTACTTTGTGTTCAACAGGAACTCTTCTCGGAGGTTGGTGACTTGAAGAGGTATTCGATACACTATGATAGGAGCGGGAGATCAAAGGTACTTTTTCAAGTTTGGCTTTATCCAGTTTTGTGGTGAAGTTCGAATCTTGTTGCTGCTTAGCAAAAAATCTGTGATTTAGGGTACTGCTGAGGTAGTCTTCTCAAGACGTCAAGACGCATTAGCAGCTGTCAAGAGGTACAACAATGTCCAGCTTGATGGGAAGCCAATGAAGATAGAGCTTGTTGGGACAAACATTAACATGCCTGCTCCTCCTCCTCCTCCTCCATCTTTTGGTGCTTTTGGTGATTTCAATGCACCTCCTCGAAGGTACCGATTGGTGTTTTAGCTTGTTATATTTAATGAAGTCTTTTGCATTGTTGAGGCAGGATATGGTCTTGCTATATTATCACCACTGATTTTAAATTTTTCAATGGGAAGGGGAAGAATGGAACTTTAAATAGATGATTGTGACTAATAGCTAGGCTAAAACTGAGGGGAAGTTGTTCGGTTTGCAGGTTTAGAAGTGGGAAAAGATAGATAAAGGTCTAGAAGCCCGCTGACAAAATTATTACCTAATTACAGTCAGTTCAAGGGAAATTCTTTCACAGCCTATTTGCTATCCTTGGACTCTAGCAGTTCGTGCACATGGTTTTACATTTCTAAATTTATGTACCTAAATATGTAATCCATGTGAGTTAGGGATGATATCTGGCTATAGGTTGATCATTGATGGCCCAAATATATTTATATAATTTAATTTATTATATTATGCTTATTACTCTAGTTGTTTTATATTCTGTATATTGGAATTTGTCTTCTAACAGTGGAAAGAAAGCAAAAGAGTGGTACAAGATGCTCTTCCGATCTAAAAAAAAAATTTCTTGGAGTTTTAAATTTTTGCGCCCACATGATACAACTATTACATTCCTGTAAGTATGCTATGAAGCATGAACTGTTTGCCGGGTGGCGTGGCCGTAAGTATGCTATGAAGCATGAACTGTTTGCCGGGTGGCGAGATCGGAAGAGCACGTAGACAGTGTCGTGTCGTACTTCAACACTCTTTGGACACTTCAGGAAATATATCTCGCCAGCCTTACACCCCCCTTTTCTTCCAGTATAGATATACACTTGTGAACATTCTAGGGATGTTTTAGAAATTCTTCTATGTGCAATCTCTTATAACAATAATAATTATATGATTACCCAACTATCATCGC